>APFE031410510.1:12634-139332 GCA_000404065.3 Pinus taeda | reverse complement strand
GTGAAAATCGAACTTCTGGCTCCAACTAAAAACCTTCCCCTAGAATCTCTTGCTCTATGCATATCATTTTTATTTTTTCTTCAAGTCAGGGTAATAATTCTTTTTCTGATCTTCCAGATCACTCTAGGTGCAAGAAGAGAGCATACTCAAGAAACTATTAAAACAATAACTTTCTCTTTTCTCATCCTCCAGATCACACTAAGTGCAAGAGGAGAGCATACTTTGAGAGGTTATTAATTTTCCTTTCTTGAAATTTTCTTATTTTTATATTTTTTTTCTTAGAAATTGGCTACCTAATTTCACTTCCCCGACAACGGCGCCAAAAATGTTTGGTCAATTTAGTGATGTCTAAATAGAAACTTTTAAATGTCAACCCGGGGCTCGTAAGCTGATGAAGTGAGGTGTACTGTATGTACTTAGGCAACTATTTCTTGAGCTTTTGTCGTTTTTAATTTTTAGGGTTGTTTTCAAGTATATCTCTCCTAAAGTGGTGTGACGAAATAAAGTGAGTGAAGTGTGTGAGATTGTGATGTGCTTTTTACAACTTAAAAAAATTATTCTACAAGAAAGCTTGAAATGAAATCAACTCTTAAAGGAAAATAAAGGCATCAAATAAAAGACTAATGACATTGGCCCAGTATCTCTGCTACTGTAAGAAAATGAAAATGAAATCTATGTCAAATAACAACTAAGCAATGTGAAACTAAAGTAAATCTACATAAGAGAAAGACTAGTCACAAATACTTTAACTTTTCCTTATCCTCTTGCCTTTTAACTGAATATATCATATGAGAGACAATTAAAAATAAGCCAAGCAATTGTGAGTTCTTGAACAACTAAACCAATCTGTGCTAAGTGATATTTTGGTCCTCAATAAAGATATTAAATTATGAAGAAGGAACCATCAATAGATAAACAACTTGATGTCTAAAAACAGAAAGCAAATATGCAAATTGACTAAGTGATAGTAAGGAAATAAAGGCTGCAAAACAAAGAAGGCCAGCAACATAGACAAGATGATCACAAGTGTCACTAGTTGTGAAAAAGAAAAGGAAGAAACTGTCCCGGGCACGCCTAAGAAACCTGCATAACACACTGATCAGTCATGAAAAAGTACAGAAATGTAAACAAGCAGAATTCGAAATGTATATACAGCTATCAAAACACGGCAATCAAAGGCATTATATACATGAAATAATAAAATGAAATGCAGGAAATTAAAAGTATTGTACAGGCCTTTATTAAACAGGGGCCCTCTGCCTACTCCAGCCGGTTCAAAGATCAATTACACGTGCAAATGGAGAAAAACAGTCTTCTCATATATTATGCATCAAAGTATAAAGTACAGTGGGAGTTCAAAAGTACATAACAGCAACTAACAACTAACTTATCCAGCGTTCAAAGATGCTTTATTTATAACTGAGGAAAGCGAACTAACTTAACGAAATCTAAGTAATTCAAACAGCTGTGTAAAAACACGTAGTCTTGCTGCGTCCTCGGATTTAGGCAACGATCATTGTGGGCATTCAATCCACTGTTGGTTTTATGTTTCCCACCATCTTCACGACTGAGAACGATGCCACATGTTATTCACGTGCTCTAAAACAGAACACGCAGAGCCGTGCCACCGCCAATGAGCTCTGTTGACTGAAGTTTCCTCCTCGTTGACCACGGGTTTTGATGACTGGTTTGGGTGATTTGGAGGGACACACACCATGTCCTTGGTTCCACGAACTTGCCCATGTGGCTCTTCTTCCCGGAGGACACCTGGAACATACCATTTAATAAAACCAGCTGCGGAATCCGGGGTTTGCTTGCGGAAACCCGGAGCTCAGCTCGGAAACGCAGCACCTTGAACCAAATTTCTTAAACCAAACACAGTCATTAGCATAATTAGAAAACCATGTAAAAAATTCCTAAAATACAATGATTTGAGCAATTTGATGGAGGGAATGAGTGGCAAAAGAAGGAAATGAATAGGAAAAGGAGGCTGAGAGGATGTATAAAGAAGTGTAGGTTTGAGGCTCAACAGGTACAAATGAAATAGGTGTCTCCCTATACTCCCTTGATTCTATAAGCCTCCATTAGAATTTTGCATAAAACTATGGAGGAATAGCAGCAGACCATGGCAAGATATCAAGGAGAAGTAGTGCCTTGAAGGGAACATCAAGAGCTACTCCAACGATTTAAAGCATTGACAGCAATAGAAGATGAGACCTATGCACAACTAAAGGCATCTAAAAAGAAGTTAAGAGCATATAAAAAGAAGGTCCAGAATTTAAAGTAGCGCCTCAAGAAAGCTACAAAGCAAACGAAGGAAATTTTCTCTATTTACTCAGATGCCTTGGCATGTAGGTCACCAACCCGGAATTATGCTTTATGTTTTCTTGAGTGATATCTCTTGCTTAAAGTAAAAGCAATACAATCTGGACAACCACATGAGTTCAGGAGTGTAATGCATTTTATTTCTATTTTTCGAAAACAAGATGAGTATACAAAGTATTTTCTATGTGAGTTGTATATGCACAGCTTCTTTTTAGAAGAACATGTAGAAGAAAATCATGTCCCTTTAATTGGAGATATTCAAGTTCAAGATTTTATATCATTTTCCAGGAACCAGGTTAAGTAGGAAAAGGCTTATCATACCTTCCAAAGACGAGAATGTGGCCTTGATATTTAGGTTAGAGGGGAACCTCAAAACCCCTTTCGCACATAGATTCGTCATAGCATTTTCATACATAAACCTGGTGTTTCTCCTCCACTTGTACAGACCCAATATGATGTCTTGCACTCAGGAATGGAAGATCTGGAAGACATCAGAGAGGAGGCCCTTTGTGGAGCCAAAGAAAGATGGCAATCATCACCAAATGAAGTCAAGAACATAGAACCTTTTGGTTATCATAACTTATGGTATGTGATGACTAGAATAGAAGACTATGTTCATTTGGTAATGGGAACAATGTTGTCTTCTCTTGTACCATTAAAACTAGTGTTTGATTTCTCTATTATATCTATTTCCATCTATGTAATGGTTTTTAATTTCTCATTGTTGATTTGTTAAATTCAATAAATCTATCTTGAATTAGGTTTATTGGAATTGTTATAAGAATAGATTTGTTGTGGTTAATTCATTAAGAAGCATTATTCTTTTCTTTCATTCCCTCTAGAATTATCATATATTTCTATTTCATTTGATCAATAATTGTTAGATAATGTGATTGTGTAGTGTTATCTTTTCACTCTGTAGTAGTCGTTCCCTAAGCAACAACTTGTTGTTCAGTATGTTTTCTTTTGTTGTTTCCTTCAAAGATCTGTAGAAGTTAATAATTCGAAAAGTTTGCGATAATTTGAGATTGCATTCTGAATTGATTCCTTTAATATTGTAGTCTTTCTTTTTCATAGGACCATAGAAACTAGTCATATTTGCATTCCTCTTGCACAAACAGTGTCGATAACCTTGAAATAGCAGAACGAAACCTCAGGTTGATAGATTAATGTGTAAAAGATTATTTGGTCCTTTTTAGGAACAATTAATTACCCCAACACACACTTGGCACTCCATGCATAATTATTTTCATTATTCCAAAAGTTTGATTATTCACTCACCCATGTGTCACCCTCTCACCAAGGCTCTCCAAAATTATTTACTTAAATTTTAAATCAAAAACAATATTTTTCCTCGCCCCAACATGGCTCCTATTTCTTCTCCTAGTTGTCACTTGATCGCCCTTTTATGCTCCTTAATTTGTGTGTCTTACTAAAGTCAAAAAATAAGTCTCATATTTGGCCCCTTAACTACCTCCTAGTTTAACTCAATTTGCCTCTTAGATGAATATTCCTATGTTGCTCTTGCCACATTGAGCTTCTCTAAATTTCTCCAATTTTAATTTATTAATCTTTATTTTTAATTAACCACCTTATTCTCTTAATGAAGCTTAACTATTCTAGGATTAAGGTTTATAATTAACTCTATGTCCCTCTTTCCCCCTTTTTCCTATTTAAAACACTTATATACATTATCTATCTAATATTTTCCAACATAAGAAGGGTAGATTTCTCAAGATACATTATTTTTTTATTTCTTCCTATCCTCCCTTTCCCCCAAGTTTTATTCTTGCCTTATTTAACGCCTTATGTGAATTAGTAGGATTTTCATATCTTTATTATATTTAGTAGTGATCCGTAAACTGTCATGGATATTCCACTTGACAGTTCATCACAACAAATCTGATAATAATATATTAAAATATTTAAATTTTACCTATTACAGTTTATTAAACTTTAAGATCTGTGGATTTAACTGTAATTAGTGCATGCATGCGAATATAATTTTTGCATAAAATTAGCAAATGACAAAATAAGCTCACACTGGTCCAGGGATCTTTTGCTTATAAATGTATTAAAAGAATCACATGTGAAAAATTGCAGCGTAACCACAGAAATTTAATGTGCACGTGAAAGAAGAAGAAGAAACACATAAGGCATGAAAAGAAGACAACAATACTTGATAACAAAGTTCGTCCAACTTGGACTACATCTCCAGGCCCTGCTCGATCAATGGGAGGCCTCCATTCATTAAATGACATGAAAAGAAGAGAATACCATCATCAGTAACATAAAAGGAGTCTTATACCCCCCCCCCCCCTCTGGAAAATGGCTAAGAAATGGAGAACTCAAATGGAGAAATGGATAACACCACTACGTCTGTGGCATCGAAAGGGGTTGAAAACATATAAGATTTGCCCAGTTCAGACCAAATGCACTTTCACCCCTCCTGCACTACTTCTACCTTGAACTGTGTGCTAAAAATCCCCTTCCCCTGTACTTTTTTCATTCATTGGGATTTTATAACACTCTTTGTTACAGCCGCGCTTTAATTGGGGGTTGGCTTTATTTACAATAGAATTCGTTTTATCGAAAAGATCGGCGGGCCAACCGTCCGACCTTTCTATGCAACAAACCCCTTAAAATAACCCTTTTTCATTTATACACAAATACACGCGGAAACACTTAAAAACCGAAAACCCCGGACTTCAAATTTTATCAAATCGGGTCCATAAACCCATTGGGTTTGGCCCTTTATCATTGTTGGCATATCACGCTATCAATGGCCCATGTCGCAGGGAACTGTCGATCGTCAATTGCCAATCGCCGATATCGCCGATTGTCGATGGCCGATACCTTGGGTGGTGCCGACCCGATCCACCGATCCGATCGCTCCATTGCATATCACCGATCCTAAAGTCTCAATATCGTTGATCGCTTGCCCCCAATTGTGATTAGTCGGAGATCGCTGATCGGGGTTCTTCTGCCCTTGCCTTAAGTCTGCCCTTTTGACTCCTCCAATTGCAATTTTCCCTTTTAAGGCTTTAAGCCTATTTTTTGAAGAAATGCCTTCTTTTTCAAAGGAACAAAGGCAGACTCTTTTGGTGATAACTTCATCATCTAGACTTTGATTGGAGTGTCATTCACACCATTGGAATCAAGGCGATGAGCACTTCGATCTGATGTCAAGGTACTTGCCTTTCTGCCACTTTAATTTTGAGATTTTCCATGTCATTGTGTCTAAACATCCACATTGATCACACACACACATAAGACACAATATATTCTCTCTGGGAAACCCTTTCGGGAGAAAACCCAGCTGGAAAATGAGGTTGCTCAGCTCTCTTTCTCTGTCTGGAAATATGGCTGCAGGTACAAAGAAGTAATTATTGTGGCCCATGGGCTACTACAGTGCACATATCCTCTTTGTGTGCTCTACCTCCTATCTCTCTTTGCTATATTTTCTCAACTATGGAACAAAATGCTCTCGAAAGAATGGAATGCCTCTTCCTCCTAGTGGCTCAGTTATAACACAGCCCGTTAGCCTACTAGTGGTTAATTTTGACTACATCAACTCTTAAGTAGAGTTACAAAATAGACTCTTCTAGAGTCTTTTACATCACAAACACGTGGATAGCCCATTTTCCATGAATAATGGGGGCCAACGCGACATCTTGTTGAACTATAGGTGTGAAAAAAAGAAGGTCAACTTCTTAGTGGCATAAATTTTGCATACGGAATTTGATTGACGTGCTTCTTGCATCATTGGAAAGGTCTCTATGTAAAATAACATGAGTAGGTGTGGGGCTATTGCAACAAATTTTTACGCCCAGAAAATGTCGTTTGATGCCTCAAAATGCTCCTGAAAGGTTTTAGACCCAATTTTGCCAAACTGGGTCCCGCTGGTAAAAGTAGTCCCATATGCTGATTCCTCCACTTTTTCCACTCCAAATGCATCGAGATGGATGAAAATCAATATAATGATCCAATTCATATCATACCTCCCCATTTTTGGATGCTTTTGGTCCCCATAATCTTTTATTGAATGAGGTGTGAAATTTTTCCTCCAACTTCTCTCTGGTGTACCATTTAGCTTTGCCTGGAAGTTGTCCCTTCAACCCAATCTGCCAAAGATCATGTTGCCCCAGTCTTTTACAAAATTGTATCTTCTGTCAACTCTAATTGAGAATCTAGTGCCAAATCCTCCACATAAGGTAGGACCTATTCCTCTTCCTGATCTAGCATGGAAGGCTCATAGAGTTTCAAATTATCTACATTCACAACTAAGTAAATGTGCATATATGGTGGTAAACTGAGTCGATATGCATTATCACCCACCTTTTCCAGTATCTCAAAGGGGCCATATCTGAGGGCTTTGATTTTCTTACCAGGCCCCTACAGCCTCTCCTTGTTCAACTCTAGCCATACTCTTTCTCCCACCTTGAATGATTTCTTTGTTCTGTGCTGATCATGCTTGGCCTTATACTTCTCCTGCGACTTCTGCACTGTTTCTTATACATGTAGATGGATCTATCTGATCTTATCTATAATTTTTTCAACCCTCAAAGCATCTCCTGTAAGATCTTCCCTCACTCCTTCCCATATGTAATATCCAAAGGTGAAGGTGGAAAATATCCAAATCAAGTCTTAAATGGGGACTTTCCTATAGAAGTGTGGACTATTATGTTACAAGAATGTTGTATATATACCAGGTTTTCATCCCAAGTCTTCGGGTGCTTCTGGTTGTATACCCTTAGAAGTTGCACCAAAGTCTTGTTGACTACTTTTTTATGCCCATTTGTCTATGGATGGAATGTTGTATATCTCTTTAACTTTTTTTCCATCTTCTCCCAAAATGTAGTCCGGAATGCACTCAAAAACCTTGTGTCCCTGCCTGAAATTATGCTCCTCCGTATCCCAAAGTGCACCCAGACCTGTCCAAAGAACAAGTTTTCTTCTTATTGTTAGTTGATAGTCTTTTTACAGGGCATTAGAATACACATCTTGTTGAACCTATCAACTACCATGAACATGTAGTCATGTCCCTTCCTGGTTGTCGTTAAACCTCCCACAAAGTCCATGGAAATGATTTCCCAAGGACAAGAAGGCATAGGTAAGGGATGATATAGACCTTGCTTCCTATTTTTAGGCTTGTCGGCACAACAAAGCATGCATACTCTTATGAACCTATCTACCTGCTCTTGCATCTTGGGCCAAAACACATACCTCTACAAGTTAGCCACGATCTTCCCTACACTAAAGTGCCCTACAACCTTGGAGGTGTGAGCCTCTCTAATAAGCTGCAAACACTCACCCTTAGGAACACATAGCTTATCAAACCTTTAGATTAACCCATCCTAGAGATGGTATTCAATGGTGTTGTCACCATCATGCACATGAATCTGACTCTATAATTGTCGATACACCTTCTTGAAGTCCTCATCTTCTGAATATGCCTCTCTATATGCATCATGGGTGAATGGCTCCATGTGCATAAGAGTCCCCAAAGCTATAATATTTGGTGTGGGTGGCCTTGAAATCATATCAGCTAACTTGTTTGTGTTTCTCTTCTTATAATTGATCACCAAATTAAACTGTTGTAAAAAACCCATCCACTTGTAATGCCTAATTTTTTGTACCTTACTTTGGGCCTGCAAGTATTGTAATGACTGCTGAGCTGTGTGAATTATTGTCTCCTTTACCATCAGATAGTGCTTCCACTTCTTCACAACTTGCACCATGGCATATAGCTCCTTATCGTAGGTGGGGTAGTTAAGAACTTCCCCATGAAATACTTCAGAATGGTAGCAAATGGGCCTTCCTCCTTGCATCAAGACAACTCCCAAAGCATACCCACTCGCAATAGTCTCCACTTCAAAGGGACCCTCCAAGTTTGGTAATTCCAAAACTGTTGCTTGACTTGTCTTCTTCTTTAGCTCCTCGAAAGCATTTTGCTGACCTTTTCCCCACTGAAAACTCTTGCCACTTGTTGTTATGGCATGGAGCGGAGCTCCTACCATTGAAAATAAGGCTATGAATTTCCTCAGGTACTTTGTTGCCCCAATGAAACTCCTGACCTCGGAAACATTAATAGGCACTGGCCATTTCATGATGGCCTCCATCTAGAAAGGATCTATATTAATCTCTCCTCCAACAATCACATACCGCAGATACACCAAAGGGTGTTGCACAAACTCGTACTTCTTGAGATTTGCTAGTAGGTGATGCTTCTTCAATGTTTCCAGCACCTATGCCAAGTGTGAAATATGCTCCTCCTAGGTAGCACTATATACCAGTATATCATCCAAATAGACAATAACAAATGAATCTATAAAAGGGTGCAGTATATCATTCATTAATCTCATAAATGTAGCTAGTGCATGACGTAGGCCAAATGGCATAACTAACCACTCATACAAGCCTTGTCTGGTTTTGAAGGTGGTCTTCCACGTATCTTCTTCTTTGACTTGAACCTGGTGATATCCAGACTTAAAGTCCAGCTTGGTGAAATAAATTTCTTATTGCAACTGATCTAGCAGATCGTCTATTCTGGGAAGGGGGTATCTGTTCTTGAGCATGATTTTATTCAACACCAAGTAATATATACACATTCACCAAGTCCCATCTTTCTTTGGCACAATGATGATGGGTGACCCACATGGCGATGTACTTGGTTGAATGACACCCTATTCCAATAGCTGTTGCAACTACTTCTTCACCTCACTTTCTTCTATAACAGGATTCCTGTACAGCCCAATATTTGGTAATTGGGAGTCTGGCAATAGTTGGATCTTGTGCTCCAGTTCTCTCTTAGGTGGTAACCCTTTAAGCTCTCGAAACACATCCTTGTAAGCATGTAACAACTCCTCCAATTGTTGTTTTTGCTTCTTAGTACACCCCTCTAGGGATTCCTTGACTTTTACTGACTCCTCTTCAGACTAACTTTCTCTTAAAAACAATAAAACATACTTCTTTCTGGAACTGATCAATTTCTTGGCTTGGTTGGCACTTACCAGTGAAATTTTCAACATGCCTTTGAGCGCGTTGATGATGAACGATTTTCCATCCTTGATGAGTCGGTACTAGTTAGCTCTCCTCATTAATATTGCATCATGCATGTACATGTATAGAATCCCAAACACAACTCCACATACATCAAGGGGAACCACACCTAGATCTACTTCATCAATAAAATCAACACTAATAGAAAATCTAATTTTGCACTATTTTCTTACATTCAATTCTGCATCCTTATTTACCCATGCCAGTGGATATGAGTTTGAATGATCATGAACTTCTAGCCCCAACTTCTTGACCAGCTCTGCTGCAATGAGATTCGCCTATAATCCTGAGTCAAATAGAGCATCAATCTTTGTCTTCTTGACCTATATCTTTATATGGAATAGTTTGGTCATTTGTTTATCTTCTTGTTGTTGAATGCTAGTCAGATTCACCTCCTTATGCACTAATGTACAGGCGATATTCTCATCCATGTCCGAGTTTATTTCAACTTGGTTGCTCGAATCAGTGGCCATGAGATTCTTCTTCTTATTATCTTTTTGCTTTTCATTCGGGTTTAGCTCAAGATACAACTTCAAAAACTTCCTTTGTATGGTCATCAATGTTGTAGTGGTTGCTAGGATCTTTGCACTAGTGTGTTGTGGCTAACGTCTTTTTATATTTCCCCCTTTTTGCTTCTTCTTCCTCTCCTTAGAAGCTTCTTGTTGCTCCTTCTACTTTGATCCACTTGACTGAGCTCTTTTCAAACTTATGTTCTCCAAGTGTTGTGCCTGTACACAAGCCTTGTCCATCGATTTGGGCTTGAACAACATCACTTGATCACACAGATAGTGGTGTAGACCCCCCAAATACTTGAGGAGTACATCTGGATTCTTTGGAGAGATACCCAACATTATAGCCATATTTCTGAATTTTGTTGTGTACTCCTACACACTTTGGCCCGACTTTTGCTTTAAGTAATGCCATCGGATCCACTCATCCTCCACATACCCAATGGGATAAAATTGTGACTTAATGAGGGTTTTGAAATCCTCCCACTTAGTGATTAGAGGTGATCCCTCCAACCTCAGGGTTTTTGTGTGTCTCTCCCACCAAGTCAGTGCATGGCCCTCTAATTTCAATCGTGTGAATGAGATATTTTTCCCTTCCTTGATCTAATGGACACTGAAATAAAATTCTAGTTGTTGCAACCAGTGGTTCATCTTCAGAGCGTCAATCTCATCGTATTATGACTTGATATCAAATTTTGCTTCCATTTTCAACAGGGATTGATTCACAGCCCTCGAACTAGGTTGATCATTTTTGGGTTCTTTCTTCCGCTGGTTCTTCATGTCTTCCAGATCTCCCGATCCCCCTTTTGGTTTGTCCTCTGCATGAACCCCCATATTCTCCAAATATCCCCAGCTTATTGCTTAGGGCCGCCATGAGGAGGTTTACATTATGGTTTATATCCGCGACTTGTTGTTCGAGCCGTGAAAACATCACCTCTACAAGATCACAAGGTTTGTTTACAGATTCATCAGTCGTGATTAGGGTTTTACGATTTTCAACCCCGCTAACCTAAATCCCCTGTAAATATCCACAAATACCCAAAGAAACCTGCTCTAATACCAAATGATCTGTAAACTATCGTGTATATGCCACTGGACAGTTCGTCACAACATCTGATAATAATATATTAAAATACTGAAATTTTACACTATTACAGTTTATTAAACTTTAAGATATGTTGATTTAATTGTAATTAGTGCAGGCATGAAATTATAAATTATGCAGAAAAGTAGAGAATGGAAAAAAAATCTCACACACACATAAGACACAAGATATGCTCTCTGGGAAACCCTTTCGAGAGAAAACCTAGTTGGAAGGTGAGGTTGCTTCGCTCTCTTTCTCTGTCTGGAAATATGGTTGCAGGTACAAAGAAGTGATGCAGGAGCATCCAGCTCAACATTGTCATTGTATTTAGTAGACATAGGGGGTCTTGTGTTTCAAGGAAGTTGGTTTCCTAAGCATTGAGTTAATGAAATTATTTAATGTTTTGAGTGATTTGAATGAGAATAGGAATTAAATGAATATTGTGAGGCTTTATTGTAAATGTTCTCGAATGTATAAGAACATGAGAGATTTAGGAAATTTGAGTGATGAGAGGATTGAGAATTGATTGTAAATCCTAGATTAGGAGTCAGCTCATGGTTTTGTGGATTTGAGAGAATCCTTAGGGATGAGGAAGAGATTTTAGGATTTTGTTGAGGAATCTATGGATCTAAACCAGAAATTAGTTTTAGAATCCCTTTGTATAAATGTAAGCCTAAAAGGGCGTGATCAAAGGTTGGAAGGGTTGGATAGGTTAGATAGATAGCAGATTGGAGTGTTTGTAAGCCTACGGGCAGATAATGAACAAAGGCCATTAAATTAGAAGTTCGGGCTGAGAAGAGATAGAGTGACTCATTATGTAATTGTTGTTGATATGTGTGTGTGTGTGTGTGTGTGTGTGTGTGTGTGTGTGTGTGTGTGTGTGTAGAGATTAGATTCCAATATATAAGTGTGTTATCGGATATTAATTAGTGGATGAATGAATGAGTTAGGATGTTCTATGTAGCAGATGTGTGTAGGCGAATACACAGAGGAAAAGAAATGCAGTGGAAAGGAATGGGTCGTTGAATCCATTCGAAGACCAAATAATGTTTGGAGGAGCAGAATTTCGAGATCCCAGAAGAAAGCCAAAACCCACAAGAAACACTGAAAAGTGGCGCTAAAACCAAGCAAAGAGATAATCAAGAAGTGAAGATCAACAGCTAGGATTAAGTCACAACTTAATTCACGAGGAAGGTGGTTTTGTAACAGTGAAAGCAGATTTAAGATAGCCTCAAAATCGTAAGTGGTATTGAGCGCGGAACCCCGATCCCATTAAGCGATTGACACATGGCAGCGAGGAGGAGAGAGGAAACCGCTTATCAGACGGTTAATCCTCGTGCATGTTGCCCGGACGAAATCTTTGTGAGCTGTTAGATCTGGGGCAAGTAAATGGACGGTGAAGGATCAACGATTAATTTCGTTTATGGGGAGTAATGTCAACCATTAGATCAGAGGATACAACGGATGGTTGAGATGTAATGGCATATTGCAAGGTTAGGAGGTGAAGGATGCTGCGATGGCCGATAGCGATAATCGTTGATCGGAGGTCGGTGTTTTGGAGATCAGAACAACAAGGCAGAAGGGCTTGGTATTAACGGACTCGACAAATATTATGGTTGCGGGTATATAAATTTTGAAGTTCGGCTTATATAGTTTGGGGCGGAAATTTAATGTATTTCCTTTGGATTTGGTAAAGTGTTGTGACCGAGTCTTTTAAGGCTTAAGTGATGTTTAAATGTTCTAATAGTCACATATCGGAGTCGGAGGTGCAACAGAGTATATATTTGTTAAGATCGTGGGTAACTACGATTACCGATTGCGATAAAGGCAATTCTCGGTAAATGTGCAAAGGTGAGGATTGGCGGAAAAAGGTATGTTTGTGCATGTTTTTATGTGAATTCTCTTATAAGAGAATTACAAAGGTTAAAGCATCGATAGAAGGAAAATGTAGGCTTTGGATATATATGTGGCTTCAAGTTATAACCTAAGATTTAATGAGGGCTTAGAGGGGTGTATGACTTCCGATAATTAAAGGAACGAATGTTTATAAGTGAATAAGTCTCGATAAGAAGGGTTAAAAAGCAAGGCTTTAAATAAAGTCACATACGAAGGATAAGGGGTGATTTAAGTCCGATAGATGCATATTGAATGGAGGATTAGACTATGTTAGTGTTTAATAAACCATGAAAGCATAGGAACTGATGGATGGGCCTTAAACCTTAGTGAATGAAGATTTAACTCGGTAGAGAGTTAAAATTCCTGGGACATACAAGACATGTGCATAATTCATGCACACTGTGAGTAAAGTAGGGGTAACCCTGCGTCAAGAAGTAATTCATGTGGCATGTGGGCTGCTACAGTGCAAAAATCCTCTCTATGTGTTATACCTCCTATCTCTCCTAGCTATCTTTGCTCAGCTATGGAACAAAATTCTCTTGAAAGAATGAAATGTCTCTTCCTCGTAGTGGCTCAGTTATAACACGACCCGATAGCCTACTAGTGGATAATTTTGAGTATATAAAATCTTAACCAGAGTTACAAAATATACTCTTATAGATTCTTTTACATCGCAAACAAGTGGCTAGCTCCTTTTCCATGAATAATGGGGGTTGACGCAGCATCCTCCTGAACTATAGGTGTGAAAACAGGAAGGACAACTTCTGAGTGGCATAACTTTTGCATACGAACTCTGATTAATGTGCTTCTTGTGTCATTGGAAAGGTCTATGTCTGTATAATAACACTGGAAAACAAAATGCGTAAGCGCAAAAATTTTACCCCCAAAAACGTCGTTTGATACCTCAAAACACTCCGGGAAGGTTTCAGACCCCACTTCGCCAAACTAGGTCCCATTGGTAAAAATGGTCCCATGAGTTGATTCCTCCACTTTTCCCACTCCAAATGCATCGAGATGGATGAAAAACAATATAATGATCCAATTCAGATCAAGTAGTTTCTTTTTTATGCCAAGGGTACCAAGTTGGTCATGCCCTTAAAGAACTTTCCTTCGAAGTTCCAAGGGTGCCACGCAGAACCGTTTATTTATAATTCCAAGGGTGTCAAGTTAGTCGTTCCATTCAAAAAACTTCCCTTGAAGTTCCAAGGGTGTCAGGTTAGTCGTTCCATTCAAGAACTTCCCTTGATGTTCCAAGGGTTCCATGCCACTTTCCCTTCAAGCATCTAGTGGTTACGAGGGAAAAATATAGGTGCAACGATAGATACCACTACCATCTCTCATGTTTCCCTCTATAGTGAAATGAATGGTGTTGGGGATTAAGGAATCCTCCTTGATGCGCACCTCCCCAATGAAATCCTCGTGAGAAACCCAAATTTGGGACCTGCCCCCATGATACCGTGATCTTGAAGGTGAAGGTGTCCCAATCCTTCCAGGCCAACTGACAACGGGATTTCTAGCAGGTGAAATCAAGGGCATTGTCCCACCCCTCCTATGTAGTTCCATCCATTTATACAACCCCATCACCCATGTGTTAGATATTCAGCCAAGAAACTAAATTGTGCCTACAGCCTCTAACATGTCATTAGAATGTATAGCAAGATTCAAATTCAACTTTAAAATTTCAAAGACAAAATATTCATTCCCATCAAACCAAATGTCGTCGACTCATCACATGTTAGTGCCTCTGGTGGTTTCTTGCCATACTTGATAATAATCAGTAACAAAGTTTCTCAGTGTTAGTCATTGTCATAATATCATCATCAACATGAGCTAGTCATTCACATGGTTGTTCATCGTGAAGCAGAACTAATGTAAGTAGTATACATAAGGAACACATCCATCACAACTATCATCATCATAACATCAGTGGGAACATACATATCCATCAAAGTTGTCATCATTGTAACATCAATAGAAAACATACATATCCATCACATCTACCATCAGCATAACATCAATAGAGAACATGCATATCCATCAATGTTATCATCTTCATAATATCAATAGAGAACATACATAGCCATCAATGTTATCATTGTCACAATATCAAATAGGAAATGAACATAACCATCACATCCACTAATAGTAGAGTCAAGTGTCTCGATCCTTGACCTGAGGTCCTCAAACAATAATGTGTGAGCCTTAAGGCTAAATCAATGTGTTGACGGTGCTAGATACCACTAACATACAGGGGATCTCCCCAATATAAGTCCCCAATTAGACCTCACACCATTTGGTGTAGGAGTCGCATCCGAAATATGGCCCAACTATCATTTACTTAAAGATATGCCTTGGATTTAGCTGTTAGCACAAGAGAGAAGTGAAAATGTCCTTTTGAATGAGTAAGCGAGTGTGCCTTGTGAATGTTCAATTGCAAATGCATCATGGTTCTCTTTCTGCAATGGGAGAAATAAAGTGACCCTCTAATAGAGAAGTAATAACAATACCTTAATGGATACACACATGAGGGAGAAATATTTTTCTAACATAAAGTGAAATAGTTCACATGGATGTGACAATTAGTATAAACATTACAACACTTTTCCAAATAAGTTGAGCATCAAAATCACTGAAATAGTTCAATCACTCCAGTACAAGTGAAAGCAAACATGAACCATAAACATTCAAAGAATAGTCTTATAAACATCTACAATCCATGTGTGAAAATGTGTTGGCCTAGAAGGCTTCGATATTAAGAAAAAGTTCCAAGATATATAAATATAATGAACATCACTAGCTCCAATAGTAGAGCCTTAGAGACACTACTACCTCCCTAAAAGTACTAAGTCTATCTCTCTATTGCCTTATGGGAGATTCCAAGGTTAAAATTCCTTCACATGAGAAATTAGGATCATTTTATAACATGAGGTGTGACCTTTCACATCCCCATTACTCTTGACTTTCCAACTCCTAATGAGATTTGGACTTATACAAACTTTGGACTTCCAAATGAATTTTGGAACTACATATGACTTTTGGTGTAACATGTCTTTTGGACTTCCATGACTCTTTTGTCCATACATGACTATTGGACTTCCACTTATTTGTCTTTACAATGATTACAACATTACATTATGATTTCCACATCATCCATGATGAAGACATGACATGTCACTATCTTTGATGATTGGGACTAATAGTGACTAATGACATGGAATTTCTTCAGTAGTGACATGGTTGCCACTTGTGTCTTCATTCTTCATGTAGCTTCTAATCATCGATGCCTTCACCCTCCAAAGGGTCTTTGATCTTGGATTCTTTACGGTGTTTCGATCATCAAGCTTTCAATGTATTATTTGTTCTTCAATGCTTCCTTTGTTTGTCTTCTTTCCACGATCTTCCTCATGCGTGTGTTCCATGTATTTCCTGAGATACTTATCGCTGCAATCACTCATGAGAAGCAACCATCAGCATGAAAATATCCTAGTCTAACATATTTTTTGTTCATGCCTTTTTAGTACGTTTTGGAAAGAGAAATAAGAGCTTTTGGGCACAAGGGATCAAATCGAAAGGTTGAAGGGGGGAGGTTGAAGGGGCTTCAACATGTACTCCAGAGGAAGAGACAATCAAGGCAGGGCACATGGCACAAGTCCGAAGGACGAAGAGGAAGGCTTCGAGCTTCCCAAGTGTTGTACGCTCAAGGGAGAGATGGAGGGCACATGGGACACTCCTAAAGGCTAAAGGAGGAAGGCTTCAGGCCTAGGGTGCGCTCATGTACTCAAGAGGCCCAGGAGGGCACATCGTGCAAGTTTGAAGGATGAACGGTAAATCTGTGTGCCTTAGGAGTTCTCTCATGCACTCAAAGGGTTAGGAGGGTGCATGGTGCACTGTGGAAGGTTGAAGGGTTGAGCTTAATTTCTTCAAGGTATGCCTATGCACTCAAGGAGGGTGCATTTCTTCGAGTCGAGGCAGTGTGCTCAAAGGCAGGCTTGGTTTTTTGAATTACGGAGTTCAAAACAAGGAAGGGGAAAGATCTTAAGGAGTGCACTTTGCACTCTTGGAGGGGACATGGTGCACTTCTGAACAACAAAGGATTCTTGATCAAGTCTTTAGAGTGCACTCATGTGCTCTTAGACTCAATGGGTTTGCTTTGAAACAAAAATTTGTCTAAGTATGGATGATAGGGAGGGGGGCAACATGATGATTTTAGACATAAATCAAGTGCGACACATACCAACTCATCAAGAAAAAATAGACAAGATTTAACAATGATAAGTATACATCAAAACTACACTTTTCATGCTTTCCCAAAGTACAATGGGTGGAGTTTGTGCAATTGCAACCAAAAGTGACGTTTTAGAACAAAAAAATTGTTACGACCATGAAATGCACTAAAATATGTTCTACTCAATGCGATGACACTTGAGAACATTCCTGAACACATGAAATGTATAGAATGACATGAGATGACACTTGATATGGTACTAATAGTAGGCTCCAAAATTCAAATATAGTGAAAGTTTGGAGGGTGTTGTAGCAACGAAAACACTCGGCGATACACTGGACACACTTCAACTTCTTTGTCTAGGAATAGCCTTTGGTTAAAGGGTCAAACCTTCAGGAAGTATTGACTCGCCAACTAGATTGCTTTGATTTCCCCCTCTGGACTTGGTTATATACATAACATCTCACTTTCTTCTACTTGGTTTAACACACAAAAGATACACCATATCACAATTGTTTCAATCCAGGAAAGGCTAATGTGCACAGTGAGTTTATGATATTCAAAGTATGAGTTTTCATCTTTAGTGTTGCTCCACTACCAGCAGGCTTGGACAGTACCTCGGCAAAGTCACTTTAAGAGCATGAACATTGCTTCACTTCCAGCGAGCCTGGACAATACCCCAAGAAAGTCACTTGCTTCACCTCCTTGCGCAAGAAGTGTTTCTCTTCTTTCACCCTTTATTTATTTATTTAATGGGATTGTGCATCAATAATTATTATTTTCGATAGGCGGAAGAGGGATCCTGACTTATTGAGAGTAGAGGAGGTTTCCCCTTCACAGAAGTAGTTTTTAAGACCTTTGATATTGATTTGCTCACTTTTTATTTTCCCCTTATCCTTTATCTACTAATTTGGACAAGCGCTAGCACACAACTAGATTTACACCAAGTTGAGTTGTTTAGATACTAGCATAGATGCAAATATAATATGTTCCCTAAAGGTTCTCCTTTTGGATGTATCAAATTTTTCACCTGGACTTATCTCCACCAATGTAATTTTCCTAATCAAATAAGAAGAACAATTGAAAGCCAAACATTGTGGTTGTCACACTTCTCTTTTATTCCATGACAAAGTCTGTTTGAGCCATGCACTTTTACACGAGGTATTATTTATGTACAACGACCAAAAAACATGACAAGACGGGACATGACTAACATAACACATATACAACTGACAAAAACAAAAAGGAAAGAAAAGGAACAAACTGTACAAGAAGCACATCTGGTAGCTACTATTAAAAATAATGCTTCAAATCTTGGCCATTTACAAGAAGGGGGTCAATTTCCATGTATAAGGATTTCAACTTGAAGTTATTATGACCGAGATTTTTGTTGATGGTAAAGGGGCCAATCCACAAAGTTTGGAACTTCATGTGCTTTCCTTTCTCTTCATGGGGTTTATCCCACTTCAGTACTAGGTCACCGACATCAAATCTCTTTGCCCCTGCAAACTTCTTATCAAACCATCACTTTACACAGCTTTAGTGAATGGAAAATCTCTCTTTATATTTGACCCTCTCTTCCTCGAGTTTGATTAAAGTGTTTATCCTGCTTTGAACCAAAAGGAAATTTCTACCTTGTGACCCTTGGTAGAGTTGCAAGGCCATAGGATACAGGTTTGAAGCAAAGATAGCTTCTTTACCATAAACCAAAACTTATGCACGAGGTCTTCATGGAAGGATTAGGAGTTACATATTCAACCCATAATGCATTGGTCAAAGCGTTATGCCAGTTCCTTTTCTCAAAGAAGATGGTTTTCTTGATTATGCGGATAATATTTTTGTTTGTCAATTCAGCCAAACCATTTCCCGATGGGTAATAATTAGATGCACGTTTGAGTAAAATCCAATTTTCTAATGCAAATTTATAAAGTTTTAATGATGAAAAGTAAGTCACGTTATCAAAGACAAGTGATGTTGGAATTCCAAACCTAGTTATAATGTTTTGTCATAAAAAGTGGATAACTTCCTAGTCATTTGCTTGTCTCAATGGAACCACTTCTGACCACCGAGTGAATTAATTTGTCGTTGTCAAAATATATTGGTGTTTCTTTGATGAATGAGGAAAAAATTTCCTCGATAACATCTAGGCCCCACTTTTGGAATGGTTCCTCAACTACTACTAATAGCAGTGGGGCAACTGACCTCTGATCTCAACCAATGCACCTATGACAAGTTGGTCACTTGCGAACATAAGCATGAGAATATTTGAATAGAGCGAGCCAATAATAACCAACTCTCGTGACTTTATGCATTGTAGTGTCCCCTGCATAATGACCACCTACAGGTCCATTGTGTAAATATCTAAGAAACTTTTCTATATCCTATGGCTCAAGGCATCTTAGCAGGACACCATCGTGGTCCTTTCTAAAATGCACTCCATGAATTGTTTGGTAAGATAGAAATTTTAAATCAATTTCCTTCTTCTTTTTATTTTGTAAGTGCATGGGCAAGGAGTCATGCTCTAGAAATTGTCATACATTAGAATATCATGGTGTTGTAGGCACAAACAGAGGAACATGTTCAATGTTGTACATTTCTATCTCCTCCTCCCATCCTGAAAGATCTTCCTCGGGAGCATCTCTAGCTTCGGTTGATAGCTTGTAGATCCCATGACCCTTTATGGTATGGACTAGTTTCAATTCTCGATCATATTCTTGTACGAAGATCATCCAATTAGCCCTCTTTTCACCCAGTTCCTATTACACGAATAATGTTCTTATCACTGGATGAGGTACAAATATGATCGTGTGAGATTTTAAAAGATAGGGACTGGAATACTTAACTGCCTTGTATACAACATATGTTTGTTTGTCGATGATAGAATAATTTAATTCTGGTCCTTGTAGGCTAGTGCTCCTAAAATAAATAGGTCGCTCATTTCATTCAGTATCATTTCGAGTCAAAACAACTGAAATAGAGGAATCTGAAGCTAAGGTATAAAGCAATAAATCAATGCCATAGTTTGGATTGAATAACACTGGTGCATCAACAATTGCTTGCTTGATTTGAGCAAAAGCGTCTTGTTCCTGTTTACCCCATTTATATTTTGCATATTTCTCAATCATCTCTTGTATATGATTAACTACCTAAAATCAAGCAAGCAATTGTTGATGCACCCGTGTTATTCAGTCCAGACTATGGAAAAAAATTATTGCTTTAGACCTTAGCTTCGGATTCCTCTATTTTAGTTGTTTTGCCTCAAAAGGATACTAAAGGAAATGAGCGACCTATTTCTTTAATGAGCACTAGTCTACAAGCGCCAGAATTAAATTACCATGTCATCAACAAACAAACATATGTTGTATACAAGGAAATTAAGTATTCTAGCCCCTACAAGAGATGATTGAGAAAGATGCGACATACAAATGGGGTAAACGGGAAAAGGATGCTTTCACTCAAATCAAGCAATCAATTTCTGATGCACCCATGTTATTCAGTCCATACTATGGAAAAGAATTATTGATTTATACCTTAGTTTCAGATTCCTCTATTTCAGTCCTTTTGACTCAAAAGCATACTAAAGGAAATGAGCGACCTATTTCTTTTATGGGCACTAGCCTACAAGGGCCAGAATTAAATTACCATGTCATGGACAAACAAACATATTTTGTATACAAGGCAGTTAAGTATCCTCAATCATCTCTTGTACTTGATTAACTATCTAAGCAAAATAAGAGATAATTTTTCTCAGGAAATTGCTCTTTCTTAAGAAAGGCTACATAGCCTTCTTATTCACTCGAAACGGGATCTATGTAATATCATTGACCCTCTCAGGATCAATTTTAATTCCATTTTTTCAATGATGTGCCCAATGATAGTCCCTTTTGAGACATCAAAGACTCTTTTCTTGGGATTGAGAGAAACCCCATAGTTTTGAAAGTGCTCAAATATTTATTTTACATTATGTATGTGATCTTATCTTATCTTGGAAAACACAGTAACATCATCCAAATAAACAACAACACTCTGACCGATAAAGCCACAGAATGCAATGTCCATCGCTCTTTGAAAGTAGCACTGACGTTGATAAGCCCAAATGGCATCCTTGTTGACGATGCTGGAAATTCGTCAACCAAGGGGGTCTCCCTGATGTGAAGTCCCAATTATACCTTACACAGTTTGGAATGGGAGCCCCATCTGGAATATTGACCTGGCTACCATGTATTCTTATAGGTTTCCTTTGGCTACAAAGTTCAGCACAAGAGAGTTAAATGCAAAGGTAATCTCAGATCAACAAGTGAGTATGCTTGGTGAGTGTTCGATTGTATGTGTGTCAAGATTCTTTTACTGCAGAGGGAAATGAAAGTGATCATCTAGGAGAGAGGTAATAGTAGCACCCTAGTAGAGACACACACACACACAAAATATTCGTCTAACATCCAACGAAATAATCCATTAGGTGTGATAGTTATTGCAACCATTATAAACAAGAAATATTCGTCTAACATCCAGCGGAATTGTCCACAAGGATGCGACAATTATAGCAACCATTACAACACTTTCTCAATATGATAAGTACTAAAATAACCAAAATAGTTCAACTACTTTAGCACAAATGAAAGCAAACATGAATTACAAACATCCACACAATAGTCTTACAAATATTCATAATCCATGTAGGAAGAACGTGTTGGCCGTGAGGCTTCTGATATTAAGTAAAATCCACAAGGCACATGTATACAACGAACACCACTAGCCCCAATAGTGGAGCGTTGGAGCCACTCCTTGCTCCCCAAAAGAACTATCTTGTCTCTCTAATGCCTTGCGGGAGGCACCAAGGTGAAAAGTCATTTTCTCATACAATGAGGGTGTATATATAACCAATGGGGTGACGCTTCACCTCCCTTGTGACTCTTTGACTACCCTCATGATTGTTTGACTTTCTATGACTTTTAAACTTTACATGACTCTTCATCTTTTGTACATTTCCTTTGGACTTCCACTTTACAATACATTTCGAATAAGAAATTACATGTTCCACAATAATGATGTGGCATATGAAAACTCATGACATTACATGACATTGTTGACATGGAATGCTTGATGACATGGAAATTTCAATCCACTTATGTTGTTGCTTGCTACGTGTCGTCTTGAGGATGTTATTTCCTCCACCTCCTTATGGCTTAGAGGTAAGGAGTCTTCAATGGTATCAAGTCTTGAGTTGTGGTCATAAGATGGTGTCCCTTTGTCTTCTCTTAATTGATCAGCTTTCATAATCATCTACAAAGATGTATTTCAGCATGTTTCCCTTCTCCATCTCCTTCATCATCATCCTTTCATTGTGTGATAGAGATGCATCTGCAATTCACTCATGACGAGACAACATCAGTTTGATAAGCCCCTAATCTAAGATGGTGCATGTTCATCCACTTCCTAAGTCGAAACCAAGTGGTAGGCAGAGAGGGAGGCTCAGTGACTGCGTAATTGTGCAACTCAGGCAGTTAGGGGTGAAGATTGAGCCTTAAGACTACGCAATGTGTAGTTCAGGCTCAACTTGGTAGACTGGTTGCGCATTTTTGGGACTCAGTGAGCTAGGCTGAGGGGTTTTGCACTGTTTCAGCCAACTCCACAGTTCTAGGACACATAGTAGACCTCGTGATTGTGAAATTGTCTAGCTAAGGAGCTCAAGGGTTAAGCTTGAGCTCATATGCTGTGTAATGCACAGTTGAGGCCAGGATTGAGGGATAGATTGCACAATTTTGGCGACCAAGGTTCGGGCTTGAGCACTAGAACTACATTGTGCATAGTCTTGGGAGGCAAGAACTATGCATTGCACAGTGTCAAGGGGAAGGCTACAACTTGAGGGTTGGAACTGCACAATGCATAGTTGAGGAAGGTCGGATGAGGCTAAGTCATTGGGGAAATTTCTCAAATTTGGCTAATGTGTGGGATCAATGAGCTTATGTGAACAGTGATATGACTTGACTGTGATCACACATGTAGAAAACTTGATGACACAACAATATATATCATCCATGACACATGAACCACACATTTCGCTCAGTGTGACAACTTTGTGATGACTTACGACAAGTGTGACACTAAAGATACACTTTGCGACAATTGTGACGACACTTGTGAAACAGAGCTTATAACTTTGGGAATGCGTGTGATGTATGTTTACATGGTAATATCAACTCATTCACACAAAGTTAACCCCTTGAAACCACCAAAACATGATTTTATACATTGTGTGACACTTGACGTGTGAAAAGAAGACATTTTGCTTTTCTTGCAAAAGGGACCAAAACACTTAAAAAAAAACATATGGAATGGATCTCAATGTCTGCGATGAAAATATACAAGACCAATATAGGCTTAAATTTTAGTGCAGACCAAAATTTTGGAGGGTGTTGTAGCAGCAACAACACTTAGCGACACATTGTTAGAATTCTAGCTTCTCTGTCTCAATTTAACTCTTTTGTGCAGGGTCTCAATTAGGGAGTATTGATTCATCATGTAGATCACTTTAGATTCCCCACTTACCCCATGAATAAACATGATCCCCTTTGTGCCTTTCTCGGTTGAACACAAGTACAAGATTCAACAACATAGCAATGTTTCGAATCAAAAAGGGTAGTGAAGTTCGTGAGATTTAGATTTTCAGAGTATTGTTTTTCATCTCTAGTATTGCTTCACTACCAACAGGTCTGGACAATACCCTAGCAAAGTCACTACATCAACACAAACATTTCTTTGCTACCAACGAGCCCAGACAGTACCCCGATGGAGTCGCTTGCTTCACCTCTCTACACATGAAACCTTTTTCTTGTTTCACCTTTACTTATATATTAAAGAGGATTGTGCATTGGAACTTATTCATTTTATGGGCGAAAGAGGGATCCTGACATATTGAGAGAAGGAGAGGTTTTTCCTTCAGAGGAACATATAGATACCACGAGGGCTTCACTGATGAAGCAATACCATATCACATGTGTTCATATTGGGGGATAAAGAAAGGGGAAAATCTAAAATAATATATTTACCATATAATAAGGGCTAAAAGGGTTTTTTTTATGTTATATTATAATATATATATGTGATAGGGTATTGTTTATTCCATTTTTTTGGCCAAGTGAAGGCGGAAAAATAGGCATTGGATGGAGAAATAGAGGTATTAAGAGTGGGAATAATTTTTCCTCTTTGCGCCATTGTTGTTGTTGTCTGCTCTACGAATTGGCCTCCCAAACCATTTTTGCTATTTGATTTCAGTTTAATCATTTCCGGAGTGGTATCAGATGCAACTTTGTTCACCGCTAGTTAGTAATATGCCAAGATGAAGGAAATCACAAACTTTCAACAAAACGAGATGAGCTATTTCCAAGCTACGATGAAGTTCAAGAGAGCTTCAATGAAATGGGCTACACGAGAATCTTATTAGAGGTATATGTGCCTATGGATTTGAGAAGCCATCTACGATTCAGTAGAGGGGAATAATGTTTTTTTACAAGGGTCTTGATATGGTATGGTAGATCAAATCTAGAATGTGAAAGATAATGAATTTTTCTTTCGGAATTCTGAAACAACTCGAATATGGCTTGATGGGTTTTGGCCCCCACCCAAGAGCTTGCACAACAAATATAAAAGGTTATGTGCACTCTCTTGGATTACTTGCAAGTTAAATTTCATGCTTGCGTAGTTCGAACTAGTGTTTGTGATGGTCAACATATACTCATGAGTGGATTTCATGTTGTTGTTGGAACACCAGGTCGTGTGTTTGACATGTTACACGGGTACTCTCTTTTCCTTGATTACATCAAGATGTTTGTGCTGGATGAAGTCGATGAAATGCTTTCCAGGGGTTTCAAGGACCGAATCTATGATTTTTACTTTATTATTTTTTTAAGAGCAGGGAAGATTTCTTGAAGAGTATGGTAGAGCAACGATGTCTGTGGAAGAAATCACTGAGTGAGTTGGAAACATAGATATGAATGATGTTCACAAGAAGAATAGGTTTCAAGCATTAAATACCAAGAAATCACTCTTCTTCTATGTCGACCTCGCCAAGGTATGTAACCCACCGACCTTTATTGATGGCTTCCATGGACTTTATCTTCTTCACACCCACTGATATTATGGCCTTTGTATTTTTCCCATGTCCATTATCCAACGGATTTTTATTATGTTTTATGTATCCATTACACTGTCTCAATTTTAGAGTTGCATGGCATTCAGTTTATAAAACCTAGGGTTTTATTAGGGCATTAGGTTTTTCATCTATGATGTCTCATATGGCGAAAGAATAGAGGTGTTTATGTGTGTAGTTGGGTTGTACAATGAAGTATTTACATTGGTGTTTTTGAAATTCTATTATCACCATAGGTAATGATGTTTAGGGCAAAGTTTTCGTAGGTCGGCACTGTTAGCACCTAAATCTGCCTTAGGCTGAAAGAAGGCAAAATTCAGGGTAACCACAAACAACGCTCAGTCTGGTAGCTAGCCCTACCAGAACAGGAGAGGGCTCTCTCTGAGTCACGCTCAGACTATGTTAGCACCTAAATCCACCTTAGGCTGAAAGAAGGCAAAATTCAGGGTAACCACAAACCACACTTAGTCTGGTAGCTAGCACTACCAGAACAGGAGAGGGCTCTCTCCGAGTCATGCTCAATGAATAGATAAATGAAATGGCCTGAGATGACTTACATTTAACTATTTGTATTAGGCTAGTAAGTGAATATGAATACAAGGAGTGATTTTTATGAATGACTGTGTTTCTGGGATCATATGGGACCAATGGACCTCAATGAACAGAGAACTTAACACAAAGGCGCAGATTATTTCGTGAGGCAAGGTAGGCGGAAAGCCTAGCAATTTACTTTCAAGATAGTGCGGAATGGAGAGATTGATTAAGAAGGTGAAAAGGGCATGGAAAACATGAATTCTTTTCAACAGAAGAATGAACAGTGAACATGAAATTTTCCCACACGTAGAGCAATAAAATTGAATTCTACCTTAGCTAACTTAGAAAATTTCAATGGAAATGAATATGATATGAGATATGAAACATAACAAGGTACATATGAAACATAAGAGACACATTTGCTACACTCACAACCACATGAATCTCATGAAACAGAGCCACTGCCTTTCATTAATCCTCTGTAAAAAAAATACAATGCAGAAATATAGTTTCTTTCCCACAGTCTCCCAGAAGTTACAAGCCAACCAACCCTTTGCAAATAGTTTGCATACAATATATAGAATGTGCCATGAAGAGATAGAACACCCAAGGGTTGGGGAGTTACTCGAATCATTACAAAATGAAGGTGGAGAGCCAAACATCAGCTACAGGTGCAGCACCACAAACATGACAAATGGCTTGGGTGGCCCTTTGCCTTCCTTTGCCACTTGGATAACTGACCATCTGGAGTGAAAATACTTTTAAAACTACCTTAGGGGCCGAAAAACTGAAGTGCATATGAGTGGACCCACTTACAAAAAGTCGGGAAGCGAAATTTCGCGAAACAGAGGCATTCTGGGCCTTTTTTCCTATATGCGTTGCACCCCTTTCTGTATGCGTCACACCACTTTGAGGCTCGTTTTGAGGCACTTGCAGGAGTCCAAAATGTGCCCAAGTGTGCTCGTTGGAACGCCTATCCTATCTATTTTCCAAACCAAGTGGAATTTTTTAATTTGGAGCTCATTTGTCCCTCCAAATCTTCATTCTCCCAAACCTGCTTCCTGTGTGTCAAAATAGGGGCAGTGAGGCCATTTTTTGGATGTTTTTGACCTCCTGGAAACTCAAATCATGCCCAAATTTCTTGCTTAGAGTGCCAGTAGTCATGATTTTGCATGTTGAATCCAAAAATGCAAACCATTTCTCATTTGGAGCTCCCAATCCTACGCGTCACGCTAGTGGCGCGGTGCATATAGAGAAAAAACCTGTGCTTGTGCCAAAAATTTGTCATGTGACCAAAATTTTCCCAAATTCCTTGAAATTTGGGCTGGAGGTCCTCTATGAAGTGTTATGTTGTGCCAAGAAATATTTAGCCAAGATTTGAAGCCGATCTTGCTCTTTTGCCTCTTTTGTTGCTTTGCTCAGTTTGGCCTTCAAGCTCCTTATTCGGGCCTTTGCACTCATGTTCCGTGCCCTGTAATGACAAGCCATCCTCCTCAATATGGTTTTGTCCCTGTTTGCCTTCTCCAGCAGCTTCTCCAAGTGTAGATTGACCCGATCTAACCAAGATTCACGGTCGTTGTTGATCTCTTGCTCCAAGGTAGTGAGCTCGATCCTCCTCTGCTGGGCAGCTTGTCGATTTTCATGGATGCTTTGCATCTCCATGATCATCTATTGGTCCTCAAACTGTTTGTTTCTCTACTCCAAATACTTGATGACCCATCTAGATCTCTCCATATTGAGTATCAAGTCTTGTATCTCCAAGTCCTTCTCCTGAATGGTCATCCTAAGTTTGGCATTTTCTGCCTCTGCCTCTTCATCCTGAATCAGGATGACATCGGTCTCCTGTACACCTGATGGCCCCTCATCATGCACGGGCTTCTTGCCCTTGTCCAATACCTGTGTAGTCAATGTCGGAAGTGAGGCCCCTTCCACCCCGGGTGGAGATAACACTCGCTTTGCTACTGCAAACAAGTCCTTACTGCCTCTCTGCTATGTAATGAAAAACTGGCACGGTAGTGGTCTCATGATGCTCATGCTGATAAGAAGGACCACCCAACTCCTGTTCTGGCTCTGATAGTACCTATGATGTGCTGAAGAAGTCACGGGAGATGAAGTCCTCCCAAGCAATTCCCTGCAATCCCAACTGATGATCTACCAAAATCCGGATAAGAGCGAAGTGATACACACTGTTGAGCTACTGCTGAGGGGTCTTATGCAGCATGAAGGTGTTCATCCTCTCTATATTCCTGCATATGAAAAATGGGAGGTTCATCATCCTCACCCTAGTAAAGTGCATGAGCAAGCGGATGTGATAGGCATACAGTTGAGAGAACCTCCCCTCACAGCTGAAGTATTTCATGATCAATCTCATGAGTGGAGCATACTCATCTTTCAAGTATCTGAAGGGAAATACTCTTGTGAGCTCATTCAAGAATCTGGCTTTGATGTAAGGCTCACAGTGTTTCCTTTCCACCTTCTTCTTCTTATGCCACTGCTCCCCAACATTTGGTATACCTGTTGCCACTGATATAGCTTCAGGTGTCAATGTGAAAGTGACCCCGGCCAAGGTAGACTGACCTCCATGTAGATGAAGCACAAACAAACGGGCCAACTCATGATGGACTCTGACATTTGCCGCCCTTTGACAAAATTCAAAACATGATAGGTGTTGGAAGCATGACATGGCAAGAGGGCATGCTTGTAACTCAGTGAGGGTAGTGGGTTCATCCCTGACATGTTTGCCACTCTTGTGGTGTCTCCTGGGAGCCTTCTCTTCTGACGATGAGTCACTCTGTGTCTCCATCTCATACTCAGACGAATGTTGTGATGTCATGACTGCAATATGAACTATGATTAGGCTGCCCTTTTGACGATGGTGTGAGGCTGGGTGCCTTTGTAATATCTGTTACCAAGGGGATCAATGAAACAAGGAGTGTTAGGAAGGGAGTGATGAAATGGGAATAGGGGTTATAGGGAGAAATTTGTTAGGGATGTAGGAGGAGTTTGGGTATTTTGATAGGGTAGGGTTTGGGGTTTCTATTGAGCAATAGGAGGAGGGGAAAGAGAATATGAGTTTGGTAGTGTTAGGGTAGTGATAATAGGAAAAATGACATGGGGGAATAAGGAATAGGGGTAGGGTAGGAAAAATCAAGCCTTGGCAGCAATGACACTGTTACACAACCCTAGCACGATGGTTTCTTGGTGTCTTTTTATGGTTGCTTTAAGATTTTTGTTTCATTTCAATCATTGGGCATAAAAACCACCATATCTTTATCCAATTTGATGAACAAGTGAGTTAATAGAGCCTACCATGCAAATTTATGTGCTTCACAAAAAATTTGAGTGAGTTTGGCAAATTATGGGTGCTTTGTCTTTGTGCGCCGCGCGCAAAGCTGAGTGCGCTGCGCCCTGGGTATGTGCCGCACTAGTTATAAGTTTGAACGGTGGGCGGGTTCTGTGTGCGTCGTGCCCTGTGTGCGCGTCGCGCCCCTGCCTATGTGCGTTGCGCCCTTATAATCACCTCCAAACTGCTCCAAGCCACGCAATTGCTCGCTCCACGACCTTGCAACGTTTTTCCTATGCCTTGATTGCACAATGAGTTTGATTTGTGATGGAAACTTGTGTATAAGGCTTGGAGGTGATGGGTTACATTTTTGCCTCTTCAACAACCCATTTTTCTAATGTTTGAGTTTTGCACTTTTTCACTGACTTTAAAACACACTGATTTTCACTTTCCCTTTGAAATTTTAGCTCAAATGATGAAATTTTCGGCACTCTTTGTAGGGATTGCATGACAAGACGTTTGGCTACGGAAACCATGAATGCATCTGAAAAATTCAACTGGCGACTTTTTTGCAAATTTTGTCATAAATGACACTATTTGACTTTTCTTCAAAACAGAGTTTTGAAGAAGAGTCGAAGTCTATCCACATGACGGTGAAGCTCTCTGAATCATAACTATGTAAGGGCCTCACTCTCGCCTGCATGGCTTTACTGGACATGTTCAAGGACCAAATTGATGAATTCCTAGACCCAAACCTCGAAAATGACCTTTGTCCTTTAAAGGACCAGACCTTGACTATCATGGACTTTGATGATGATTGACAAAAGACCTGAGCCAGCAGGAGCCAGACATGAGGGGGAATGACTATCATGACCTTATCCATTAGATTATGGCATGCCCCTAGCAGAATGCAACTGGGAGAATGGAGCGGGACACCTAAACATGAAATGCATAAAGAGTTTTGATCTCTGACGGAGGACTGACCAGACCAACTCTAACATTGGCTCCAATGGGGGATGGTAGCTCCTTGGAGGTGCCAAGAATAGAAAATCTCTTGAGGAGCTAGATAGTTCCTTTCGTCCATTGGGCTATGGAGTCATCATTTCGACAAATAATACAGGACTCTGACTCATTTATGAAACAAAAATGACCAAAAAAAAAATTGACTCAAACTTGACATTGAAATGATTTTAAAGGCTAACTGAATCAACTGTAACAAAACTGAAATAAAATGGTATTTACAATGACAGTGGAAGCAGCGTTAACAACTTAGAAATGGTACCGCTTGAGCAGCCGACCATTGATCGGCCCTCCTGGATAATCTTCCACGTTCATCTCCTTTAGAAGAAAGGCATTCTGCCCCCGATATGCTGCAAGCTTGAAAGGACCTTTCCAGAGGTTCTCGAACTTACCGTGCTTACCTTTCTCTTCATTCCTTGCATCCCACTTCAACACTACATCATCCACCTAAAATTTATCCACCTTTGCCTTTCTGTCATAAATTTTCTTGATTTTCTCCTGCAATTTGGATGTGTTCTTGAGAACTTCTTCTCTGGTCTGCTGCAAGTGGACCATTTGATTCAACCTTCTCTGCATGGGATCTTCTTCACTATCGGCCTCTTGAAGAAGTTTGACAACCGGGGCAGCGAGAGAGGAAGGAAATACTGTATCAACTCCATAAACCAGCTCAAACGGTGACGTACCTATGGATTTCTTTTGGCTGACCCGATCTGCTGAAAGCGCATTTACCAACCTCTTATGCCAGCTCTTCTTGTTTATTTCCAGCAGCTTCTTGATTATGTTGACCAATGATTTCTTTGAAGATTCCACCAATCCATTGCCTTGCGGATGATAGGCAGTTGAATGACCCAAAATGATGTGATATTTATGACAAAACTCTACCATCCTTTTTGATTTGAAAGCTGTTGCGTTATCAGTGATTAGCTTATTCGGACAACCAAAGCGAGACAAGATGTTATTTTCGAGGAATGAAATGATTACCGCATCTGTAGCTTGTCTGGTGGGAATCACCTCAATCCATTCTGTGAAGTAATTTGTGGTTGTGAGGATCCATCTATGTTGTCCGGAAGAAGCGGGATGAATTTCGCCAATGAAATCCAACACCCATTGCTGAAAAGGGGCGCTCACCTCTATGGGCTTGAGTGGTAGAGGCTGTAACTTTCGCTTTCCTTCAAAAATTTGACACTTATGACAGCGCTTAACCATCTTATATACATCAGCAAACAATGTCAGCCAATAGTACCCCGCTCTCAAAATTTTGTTCGTTGTTGACTTCCAAAAGAGGTGACCTCCACAGTCTCCTTGGTGGCAGTCCTCCATGACTTGCTTTGCTTCCTTTTCCACCAAACAATTTAACAAAACGCCACCAGGATCTTTCCAATACAGTGCTGAATTAAGAATGCAAAACTTGGCAGCCTTCAACTTGAGTGTTCTTGCTTTGTTTCTAGTCATACCGGGTGGAGGTGACAAATTTTTGAGCACATATATGATATCAGAATACCATGGAGAAAGAGAAAACATTTCAGATACCTAAATTGGCGATTCTTCATCGTTCTCATCAGACAAAGCAGTGATCAGATTTATGTCCAAAGCATGCAAGTTTGATTCAGCCATTAGCTTCGCCAATCCCTGTCCTTTCACCAATTTTGTGGGCTTTATTTCTACATCATATTCCAGCAAGGCTGCAATCCACTTGCCTCTTCTTCCTTCCGGATCAGCCTGCACTAAAACACCTTTTACAGCAGCGTTAGGAACATAGGCCAGAACGTGAGAATGTAGAATATACACCCGGAAATATTTCAATGCCTTCGCAAGTGCAAGGGCCTGCTTCTCAATGATGTTATACTTTAAAGCTGCATCTCTTATAGCTCTGCTGAAAAATGCAATGGGTCTTTCATGATCATCTCTCTTCTACAATAATACCACTGCCATAGTATGCTCCGAAGCAAATCAAAACAATATGAAATCCTGAGTATAGTCTGGGCTGACTAGAACTGGTGCTGAGGAAAAAGCCAATTTGACCAAATTGAAAGATTTTACCGCCTCTTCCATCCATTTCACTTGGTTGTCCTTCTTAAGCATGTTTGTCATCTCTCTTAGATGCTCCGCGAGATTAGGTACAAAGCGACGGAGGAAGTTCATCTTGCCATTGAACGATTGTATCTCCTTTTTATTCCGTGGCAGATCTATTTGTTGAATTGCTTGCACACGTGCCGGGTCAATATGGATTCCATCCTTTGAGATAATTTGCCCGAGTAGTTTGCCTTCTTCCATGGCGAACAAGCTCTTCTTTGGATTCAGCGACAAGCCATTTCTTCACTTTAGGAAAATGGTTTTAAGATGGTACATGTGTTCTTCATCAGATTTAGAAAACACCATCAAATCGTCCAAATACACCACCAAAAAGACATCCTTCTCGTTTGCAAAGGCCAAGTCCATAGCACGCTAAAATGTGGCACCCACATTCTTCAAACTGAAAGGCATTTTTGCGTAATGAAAGGTTCCCCATGGAGTGGTGAACGTTGTCTTGTATCGGTCATCCTCATGGACAGAAACTTGGTTATATCCAGAATAACCATCAAGCAGTGACATGCGAGATGCCCCCACTACTCGCTGAAGTATATGGTCCATTTTGGGAAGTGGATAGTTGTCCTTCAATGAAACTTTGTTGAGATTTCTGAAATCAATGCATAAGCGAATCTCACCTGTCTTCTTCCTTACGGGCACCAAGTTAGAGATCCAATTTGAAAATCTGATTGGCACAATGATCCCTGATTTGTACAACCTGTTGATCTCCTTTTCAATAGATGGCAGCAACTTTGGATTTAGCCTTCTCAACTTCTATTTGAATGGTTTTTGATTGGGCTTGATGGGTATAGTGTGCTCAATTATATTGGTGTCATATGTCATTAAGTCAGAATAGTCCCAAGCAAACACATCTGCAAATGAAGACATCAAACTGATATATTTGTCCTTGACCTTTGGCGGCAATGCTTTGGACAATTTTACCAATTTAGGATTTGCAGCTGTCCCGATATTGACCTCTTCCACACCCTTCTCTGTTGGCTGCAATGTCGACTTGCAGGCTACATCATCTTGATCAAAGAGTTCTTCTAGAGGTATCAAGCCTTTGGGAATAACGATATTTTTCAGCTGCAACACGTCCATTTCATTGATCTGCATTTCATCTGTACCATTACCTTTTCCATCGTCATTTTCTTCATCAATTGAGGTCTCTTTGAACTTCCTTTGCTTTGCAGAGAATCATCAATCTCGTCATCATCTTGGAACACTTGCCAATATCTCTGATTGTCTGGAACGGTTGGACGGTGCTTGACATGGATTTCGAATTTGTTACTAGAGTTCATTGGGATTTTCAAACTACTCGCTGCCTTAGCAAGAGCATCAGCAATGCTATTTTGTATGCGAGGTACACATGTCAAGGTGTATTCTGAAAATAATTTCAAAATGTCTAGGACTACGTTATGGTAGGCCCGCATCCTAGGATGCTTTGCTTGATATTCGCCTCTGACCTGCTTGATAACCAATTCGGAGTCGCCATATACTGAAATCCTCTTAGCGTTCAGCTTTCTTAGAATCTTTAGGCTAGCAATCAGAGCTTCATACGCAGCTTCATTATTTGAACATTCAAAAGCCAACTTGTAAGAGCATACCTGTATGTTACTAGGGACCTTGTTTGGGGCGGAGAAAGGACTGCGTACCCAAATTCCAATACCAGCGCCATCATTTCCCACTGCTCCATCGAAATCCATGGTCCACAAACCTTCTTCTTCCTCTTGCAAGTTCTGGAAATATGTTTGTTGTGCATTGTCTGCTTGCTGTCCATTACTTTCAGCTGATTTCCCAACGGTGTTCTGCTGTTCTTTTTCTTCTTTTTTCAAAACTTCTCTGAAATTTCCTGTTATTTCCGGAATATCATCTGCTTCTACCAACTGACTACCTATATCATTTAAACTATCTGAATGCAAAACAAAAGACTCTAAATCTGTATGTACATAGTTAATAGGATGATTTATTGGTTTCTCCTTGCTTGTGATCATGTACTTCATTTTTTGTTCCCGATACAATTTCCTCATTTGTCCGAACATGGAATCATCGCATAGGAGAAATCTAGCTGTAGTATCCCTTTTAGTTTCGCTACCCAAGACCTGGAAAGGAGCATGCCAAACCTTGGGGGAATGTCTGCCACCACAACATCCATCAAAACATTCTTCATTGGGAGCTGATCCAAACTCACAACCAAGTCTTTGATGAGACCTATACATCTTACTCTGCTGGAATCAAATGAATAGAGATCATGATATTGCCGGGTGATGTCCAAACCAAGCTTATCCATGATTTCCTTGGGCATGAGATTGTGAGAAGCTCCGGAATTGAACATGGCGTTATGTAACACAAAATCATGCAACCTTAAACTGATGTAAAAAGGTGGCACCTCACTATCAGTAGACTCACCATTTGATGTTGGCCTGAAAATCATTTCAGGTTGATCATCTTCGACATTCACCATGTCGAACATTGGGTCCAAATTTAACATTTTAGATACTTTTCCTTTATAACTGTTGTTCTTCAATATTTCAGTCAAAGGGATGGATATTTTTAGCTTGGAAATCTCATTCTCTAAATTGAAAGCGGGAATCCTTTCTACCTCTTTGACTAGGATTTATTTCCTCTCCCTTTCTTTCGATGTAACTTGTTGATGTGATGGTTCTGCTGATGTTGATTTGATGCTCTCCATTTCAACCACCTCCTTTCCTTTCCTTTGTGTACCTGTTGAATCATTCTTTGGCGCTTCAACATCCTTCTTTTTCTGAATGGGTCTGACCAGCACATCCTTGTTTCTAAGTGAATATCGCTGCTGTTGGGCAGACAAAGCATTCATGTAGCCTCTTTGGTATTCATCTGATTGCTCCTCCAAGACGGTGTCGCTTGCTAGAATGAAATCTACATCTTTGTGTGCAGCTGAATTCTCTGCATACTCCTCCTCTTCAGTGAGATAAGTAGGCAAATCATCAGCAGTAAAGAGATGATTTTCTTCGCCTATTACATTCCCATCTTCATCTGATTCCGGTCCATGCACAAAATTTTGTTGCAAAGGTGTTTGTACTGGTTGTTGTGCAATCATCTCTTGAGCTCGCTGATCTCTCTGTCTTATTCTATACTATGGTTGTTGTTGGCCACGGAAGTTAGGATTTCTAACTTGTGGCTCTGGTTTGTCAAGTTTCACTCTTTCAAGCATCTGATCTACCTTCCGAAGTAGCTGATCTACCAAGGAATATTCTTCCTATGCAGTGATCTTCTTTTCTGCCTTTGCTCTAGATCTCTTGGTCAGCAGATTTGCTTCAACGCTGACCGCTATCTTCTGCATGTCTTCCATTGTAGCCGGTTCTCTTTCTCTCAATTGATAAGCCATGTCAGCATCAAAGTCATCCGGGAACTTCAACATGGCAAATCCCACAAGTGGCCTTAGATTATCTGGAATTTCATTATAAACTGTATTGAATCTAGTGCAATAATCTTGGACCGACTCACTAGCGTTTCTTTTGATTTGCTCATATTCGGATAGAATTTAAAGAGGATTCTTTTTCACTTTCCAGCGGTTTAAGAATTATCTTTGTAGGTCAGCCAAGGTAGTGATACATGCATCCGGTAAACCTCTGAACCATTTCCTTACTTCACCTGCAAATGTTTGTACAAAAAGTCTCATCGCCACGTTCTCCGCATCTATCTAATGAAGTTCATAGAAGTCTACCATTCTGTCCACATGCTGCTGTGCAGTAATGCCATTAGGAGTGCCATCAAAAAATGGGATTTTTCTTTGGTAATCAGCGGGCATATCATCTAAAATTTCAGGCAAAACAAGAGGTGCAAAACGGGCAGCCATCACTCTTGGTGGATTTGTCCTCGGAGGTGTTGGAGGAGTGTGCACAGTTTTTAAGGGGCTAGCAATTGGAGTTTGAAGTTGAGCTACTATGTAGATATCAATAGACTGGTTGGCCCTTTCTGTCTCCAAGTCTACAAGAAACTGTGGATTGTGGACAGTAGAGTCAACCGCTCTTTCGAACTTGGTTTCAAACAACGATAATTCAAACTGCTCATCAAACTCAACCTCTTCAATATACTAAAAAATGTTCGGGCATGAATGGGATTTGAGCACAGGAAATATAGAGATTTCTTGACAATGAATTCTTGAAATCAAATTGGGACTTTCGTAGATGTGCAGAGGGTCGCGATTTGGATTAGCTCTGATGTATCTTCTAGAAGCCAGCGTGCTATTGATAAAAATCAAAGGACACAACCAACTTTACTTAGCCTATCAAATCCTAAGCTTATCATCCAGAAGCTTAGAATTATTAAGAAGCAAGGGGTTTGATTTCGTTCCCCAGCGGAGTCGCCACTATGTTAGCACCTAAATCCGCCTTAGGCTGAAAGAAGGCAAAATTCAGGGTAACCACAAACCACGCTCAGTTTGGTAGCTAGCCCTACCAGAACAGGAGAGGGCTCTCTCCGAGTCACGCTCAGTGAATAGATAAATGAAATGGTCTAAGATGACTTACAGTGAACTATTTGTCTTAGGATAGTAAGTGAATATGAATACAAGGAGTGATTTTTATCAATGACTGTGTTTCTGGGATGATATGGGACCAATGGACCTCAATGAACAGAGAATTTAACACAAAGGCACGAATTATTTCGTGAGGCAAGGTAGGCGGAAAGCCTAGCAATTTAGTTTCAAGATAGTACGGAATGGAGATATTGATTAAGAGGGTGAAAAGGGCATGGACAACATGAATCCTTTTCAACAGAAGAATGAACACTGAACATGAAATTTTCCCACAGGCAGAGCAATAAAATTGAATTCTACCTTAGCTAACTTAGAAAATTTCACTGGAAATGAATATGAAATAAAATATGAAACATAACAAGATACATATGAAACATAAGAGACACATTTGCTACACTCACAACTACATGAATCTCATGAAACAGAGTCACTGCCTTTCATTAATCCTCTGTAAAAAATATACAATGCAGAAACAAAGTTTCTTTCCCACGGTCTCCCAGAAGTTACAAGCCAACCAACCCTTTGCAAATAGTTTGCATACAATATATAGAATGTGCCATGAAGAGATATAACGCCAAAGGGTTGGGGAGTTACTCAAATCATTACAAAATGAAGGTGGAGAGCCAAACATCAGTTACAGGTGCAGCGCCACAAACATGACAAATGGCTTGGGTGACCCTTTGCCTTCCTTTGCCACTTGGATAGATGCCCATACGGAGTGAAAATTCTTTAAAAGACACCTTTGGTGCCGAAAAAATGAAGTGTATATGAGGGGGCCCACTTATGAAAAGTCAGGAAGCGAAATTTCGTGAAACAGAGGCATTTTGGGCCTTTTTTCCTATATGCACCGCGCATTTTTCTGTATGAGTCACGCCACTTTGAGGCCAGTTTTGAGGCACTTGCATGAGTCCAAAATGTGCCCAAGTGTGCTCATTGGAAAGCCTATCCTATATAATTTCCAACCCAAGTGGAATATTTTAATTTGGAGTTCATTTGCCTCTCCAAATCTTCATTCTCCCAAGACTGCTTCTTGTGTGTCAAAATAGGGGCAGTGAGGCCATTTTTTGGGTGTTTTTGACCTCCTGGAGACTCAAATCATGCCCAAGTGCCAGTAGTCATGATTTTTCATGTTGAATCCAAAAATGCAAACCATTTCTCATTTGGAGCTCCCAATCCTACGCGTCGCGTCGGTGGCGCGGTGCGTATAGAGAAAAAACCTGTGTTTGTGCCAAAAAATTCCCATGTGACCAAAATTGTCCCAAATTTCTTTAAATTTGGGTTGGAGGTTCTCTAAGAGGCACTATGTTGGTCCACAGAAGCTTCCTCCAAGATTTGAAGCCGATCTTGCTCTTTTGCCTCTTTTGTTGCTCTTCTCAATTTGGCCTTCAAGCTCCTTATTCGGGCCTTTGCGCTCATGTTCTGTGCCCTGTAATGACAAGCCATCCTCCTCAATATGGTTTTTTCCCTATTGGCCTTCTCCAGCAGTCTCTCCAGGTGTATATTGACCCACTCTAACCAAGACTCACGGTCGTTGTTGATCTCTTTCTCCAAGGTTGTGAGCTTGATCCTCCTCTGCTGGGCAGCTTGTTGATTCTCACGGATGCTTTGCAACTCCATGATTTCCTGTTGGTCCTCAAGCTGCTTGTTCCTCTGCTCCAGATACTTGATGATCCATCTGGCCCTCTCCATATTGAGTATCAAGTCTTGGATCTCCGAGTCCTGCTCCTGAATGGTCATCCTAAGTTTGGCATTTTCTGCCTCTGCCTCATCATCCTAAACGAGGATGACATCGGTCTCCTGCACACCTGATGGCCCCTCATCATGCACAGGCTTCTTGCCCTTGTCTAGTACTTGTGTCACTGATGCCGGAAGCGAGGCCCCTTCCACCCTGGGTGGAGATAACACTCGCTTTGTTGCTGCAAACAAGTGCCTACCGCCTCTCTGATATGTAACAAAAACTGATATGGTAGTGGTCTCATGGTGCTCATGCTGATGAGAAGGACCACCCAACTCCTGCTCTGGCTCTGATAGTACCTATGATGTGTTTAAGAAATCATGGGAGATGAAGTCCTCCCAAGCAATGCCCTGAAATCCCAACCGATGATCTACCAAAATCCGGATAAGAGCAAAGTGAAACACATCTTTAAGCTGCTGCTGGGGGGTCTTATGCAACATGAAGGTGTTCATCCTCTCTATGTTCCTGCATATGAAAAATGGGAGGTTCATCATCCTCACCCTGGTGAAGTGCATGAGCAACTGGATGTGATAGGCGTGCAGTCGAGAGAACCTCCCCTCACAGCTGAAGTATTTCATGATCAATCTCATGAGTGGAGCATACTCATCTTTCAAGTATATGAAGGGAAAGACTCTTGTGAGCTCATTCAAGAATCTGGCCTTGATGTAAGGCTCATAGTGTTGCCTATCCACCTTCTTCTTCTTATGCCACTGTTCTCCAACATTTGGTATACCTGTTGCCACTGATATAGCTTCGGGTGTCAATGTGAAAGTGACCCCGGCCAAGATAGACTGACCTCCATGTAGATGAAGCACAAATAAACGGGCAAACTCATGATGAAATCTAACATTTGCCACCCTTTGACAAAATTCAAAACATGATAGGTGTTGGAAGCATGACATGGCAAGATGGCATGCTTGTAACTCGGTGAGGGTAGTGGGTTCATCTCTGACATGTTTGCCACTCTTGTGGTGTCTCCTGGGAGCCTGCTCTTCTGAGGATGAGTCACTTTGTGTCTCCATCTCATACTCAGACGAATGTTGTGATGTCATGACTACAATGTGGACTGTGATTAGGCTACCCTTTGATGATGGTGTGAGGCTGGGTGCCTTTGTAATATCTGTTACCAAGGGGAACAATGAAACAGGGAGTGTTAGGAAGGGAGTGATGTAATGGGAATAGGGGTTATAGGGAGAAATTTGTGTAGGGATATGGGAGGAGTTTGGGTATTTTGATAGGGTAGGGTTTGGGGGTTTAACAAGGTAGGGTTTGGGGTTTTGTGTTGACCAAATAGTGGAGGGATAGGGGAGAGGGTTTCGTAGTAATTTAGAGTAGGGGTTTTAGGAAAAATGATAGAGGGAGGATGGGAAAAATGATAGGTGAGGGGAAAAAGGTGAGTGGAGTGAAACCTTGGCACTAACAACCCTAGCCATCATGTTTCTTGGTGATTTCTTATGGTTGACTTTATGCATTTTGGTGGAATTGAAACATCTCAATAAACACCATATCATTGACAAAATTTGATGAGCAAATAATGTTATAAGGCCTACCTCTCAATTTGATAGGCTTGACCGAATCTTGGAAGTGATTTGGCACTTGTTTTGGCCCTTGTCTGTATGCATTGTGCGCAAATCCCAGTGCGCCGCGCCCTGGGTATGCGCCGCGCCCTGGGTATGGCCACTCCCTTAGAAAAATTGAACTGTGGGCAGGCTACGTGTACGCCACGCCCTCTATGTGCGCCCGCTCCTGGGTATATGCACCGCGCCCTCTAAAACCGCCTCCAACTCCTTCAAACGCTCACAAATGCACACACACACCTTTACAATGCTTCTCCAAGACTTGTAATAGCACAATACCTTTGGTTTTGATAAAAATTTGTATATATAGCCTTGGAAGAGATGGGTTCAATTTTTTCCTCTTCAAAAATCCATTTTTCTAATGTTATGTTTTGGCACTTTTTCAATGACTTTAAAACACACTGATTTTCACTTTCCCTTTGAAATTTTAGCTCAAATGATGAAATTTTCGGCACTCTTTGCGGGGATTGCACGACAGAACATTAGGCCACAAAAACCTTAACTGCATCTGAAAAAATCAACTGCCGACTCTTTTGAAAATTTGGTCATAAATGACACTCTTTGACTTTTCTTCAAAACAGAGTTTTGAAGAAGAGTCGAAGTCTATCCGCATGACGATGAAATTCTCTGAACCATAACTGTGTAAGGGCCTCACTCTGGCCTGCGTGGCTTTACCGGACATGTTCAAAGACCAAATTGATGAATTCCTAGACCTAGACCTCAAAATGACCTTTGTCATTTAAAGGACCAGACCTTGACTGTCATGGACTTTGATGATTATTGACAAAAGACCTGAGCCAGCAGGAGCTAGACATGAGGGGGAATGACTATCATGACCTTCTCCATCAGATTATGGCATGCCCCTAGTGGAATGCAGCTGGGAGAATGGAGCGGGACACCTAAACATGAAATGCATAAAGAGTTTTGATCTCTGACGGAGGACTGACCAGACCGACTCTAACAAACCACATATTCGAGAGTTCCAAGACACTTACCGGACACCATTTGAGAAGTAGAAGCTTTGCCACCTAATGAAGGTTGTGAGAAGGCTTGGACAAGCAACTCACACTGGCCCGCTATATTTGCGAGCTCAAATATGGAAATGTTGGCACGAGCTCTTTTCAAGTACTCAATGATATTATAAGCAATACTTTCATTTCTAGCAAGAAGTGATGTAGTATCTGGAGGTGTAGCTTTGTTTAAAACTTCTGGAGTGATAGACTTATTTTTATTGCTAGTGGAAGTGTTCTTAGAAGTAGTATCATTTCCAGACTTGTTTTGTGCATTTTGAGCAAGATTGGTTGGTGGTGAGATGCTTCTTAACAATTGCTTCTTCAACTCTTGTCTCATCAATTCCTTTTCAGAAATGGGCCCTTTTCTCCTCAAATTAGAGCGATCGGTTTCTTTCTTGGAGGGGCTTCACTTTTAGGTGGTCTTTCAACACTTTTCTTGTTAGTATTGAGAATGAAATCAAAGGTATTAACTGAGTGTCCAATACTTGTACTTTCCTCAACTGTTGTAGGCTCATTTGTTTCTTCCATCTACTCACACTGCTCATATGCTAGTAAAGTATCAACAATATGGGTTGTTAGAGCATTCATGTTGTGGTTCCATTGTGGGCAAGTTTTCTCCGAATTCCATTCTTGATGGAAGAAGCATTAGTTGTCCCTGCCAATAATTTCAACACTCAACACAACATTTGAACTCTGGGCAGATTGATCTGACTGATTATTGTTATTCCTTTTGAATAATAAAGACTTAGGGGGCTTGCTACTAGTAGAAGCCTCACTTGAATTTATCTTTAATTCTGAGACTTCATTAATCAGTGACTTTAAATATTTAGTCAAACATTCAATATCAACAAAATATTTTTCTTTAGCCTTAGTTGAAGAAAGTTGAGACTTCCTTCCAGTATCTTTAGAGTCTTTAGATTCATCATCATCAGTGATATCTACAATGGCATGCAAGTATTTCTCCACAGTGATTGCTTCAGCAAAATTGAAAGCCAATGTCTCCTTTGCATCCCTCTTAACAAAAACATAAATGTTTGTTGGCAAGGCAGATGCATAATAATATATAGTAATAGAATCATGAGGTTGCGTGTTTGGAGGGAACTTGTTGAATATATAGTTAAAATTTTGATTGAAATATTTAACTTTTTCCTTTTCCCCCATCTTAATATTTTTTAGCTCTTTTAACAACATGATAGGAGTTTTATCATCGAAAAATTTCTCCAAAAGAAATTTCTTACTTTCCCTCCAACCATGGACTTAATTAACAGGTAGGCTATGATACCATACTACTGCTCTACCTTCTAAAGTGAAAGGAAAGAGCCTATAAGCAACGTCATCATGTCATACCTTAAGCATTCGTATATGCATGTAGAAATCATCATGATGGTCCTCTGCCTTAATATTCTTATCATAATCAAATTTGATAGCAGATTCTCAGGATGTTTAGGCATGCTATGAAGATTGCCTAGAAGAGCCAGTGGCCCTTGGGCCATCTAATTCAAGTCTTGATCAACCATGTAATTGTCACCTTCTACCTCCTCCTTTTTTGAGTCCGATGAGCCTTCTCCTTCACCTTTCAAGTCTCCGTTAAACTCAAAATCGGTTTTCAATTGTTCTTCGTAAAAAATAACAATATATTCTTGGTATTCTTCATTAATAGGTTTAAGCGTATCTTATTGGACCGTGTCTTCTAAATACTCCACTAATTCCTCAAGAGTGGAAACTACCAAATTTTCCACTGATGTAACCAATACACCAGTACGAGTTGATTCTTTCTTCTTGGGGCGATGGGGAAGATGACGAGCAACAAGAAGTAAACAGATAAATTTTGCAAACCTACAAGTAATAGGCTGAATTTCCTAGATTTGACCATAGGTAACTTCATAGGCTAACTCTGGACCAGGTTTAGAAGACCCTCCTACCTTAGGAATAGGAGTTGGGGCGGAGCTCATGATATTACTGCCTTGTCTAGAATATGAATGGTTGTGATGAGTTATCATCCCTAAAAAACTAGTTTCCCTCCTTCTAGTGCCAAAATGTTGATGGTGCTAGATCCCACCAACATACATGGGATCTCCCTGATATGATGTACCAATAGCCTCACACCATTTGGTGTATGAGTACCATCTAGAAATATGGCTTGGATGCCATTAAATTAGAGATTTTTCTTGGCTTAAGCAATTAACATGAGAGAGTAGCACACATGTGCTTTTGAATGAGAAAAAGAGTGTTCCTTATGGAATGTTCGATTGTAAATGTATCAAGGTTCTTTCATTGCAAGAAAGAAAAGTGAGTCTCTAAAAGAGAAGTAATAGTACTAATATAGTAAAGCCGCACACACATAAACAAGAAATAATTGTTAGACATCAAGCGAAATAGTTCACATAGATGCAATGATCATTAAAATCATCACAACACATTTCCAACAAGTTTAGCACTGAAGTCACTGAAATTGTTCAATTAATTTAGTACAAGTGAAAGCCAACATAAACCAAAAACATTAGAAGAGTAGTCTCAAAATATCCATGATCCATGCATGAAAATGTGATGGCTGAATAGCTTCAAGTATTACGCAAAAGTTCCAAGATACATGAGTACAATGAACATCACTAGCTCCAATAGTGGAGTGTTAGAGCCACTACTTGCTCCCCAAAAGTACTATATCTATATCTCTAATGCCTTGTGGGAGAAGCCAAGGTGAAAATTCCTTTGCATGAGTAATGATCTCCTTTTATGACTTGAGGCATGACCTTTCATAACTCCATGACTCTTGAGATTCTCTTATGACTTTTCAACTTCTAATGAACTTTGGACTTCTAAATGAATTTTGGAATCACATACCACTAGTTTTGGAATTACATGTCTTTTGGACTTATTCATATAGCTCTTTTATCTATACATGACTCTTGGAATTCCACTTCTTTGTCTTTACATTAATTACATAATTACATCATGATTTCCACATCATCATGTGGTGAGAACATGACAAGTCACTAACATTGATGACTTGGACTCATAGTGACTAATGAGATGGAGTTTCTTGATAGGTGACAATGTTTCCACTTATATCCTTGATGTTGCATGCAACTTCCATGTTGTTGATGTCTTCATCCTCCAAAGGGTCTTTGATCGTATGTAGTCTTTTGGGCTACCTCGATCATCAAGATTTCAATGTTCTTCATTTTGTATCATCACACATTCTTCATTCTTGAATGCTTCCTTTGAATGCCCCTTTTGTTTGATCTCTTCATGCATCCTTGCCATATTGTTATGGAATACCTACAACTAAGATCACTAATGGCAAGAAAACAATATTTTGAAAAACCCCTATTCTAACATGTTTCATGAAAGCATTATGTTTGTGACTTATCAGTGCATTCGGGAAGGACAAGGAGGCTTCTGGGCACAAGATGTTGAGAAAAACACTGGGGGGGTTGTGAATCAGTATTTTTAAACTTTAACTTTCAAATTTTATATATTGAATTCTGTATGTTATTATTCTTAAAGAAACTTGCATATGTACATGACTTTAAAGAAAGAAAACAACGTATATCCAGTTTACTAATTTTTCATGTGTTATATCAGATGATTACTTTTAACCAATACTTCAATTATTTTCATTATGTAGTAAAGAATATAAAGAAATCATAGAAAATGAGCATCACACATAGAACACCAATATTTTAGGTGGAAACCAATGTGGGAGAAAACCACTGTTATTGCTATCTTTGTCTTCCTTCTTATTTATAAATAAAAATATTCATTACAATTTTGTACTGATACAAGATCTTATTAGTACGTAGGCACCCACCTACAGGAAGTTACAACCTCCACTTGTTCTCCATCTCCTACTAGAAGGGAGCTAAAACCCCCTGAACTTGTTTACCAACTACTATTGGAAGGAAGATCTTACCCCCTTTATGAATGTTGCAACCCTCAACTCCTTGTGGACCTCTTTTCAGAATGTTTCAAACTGGATCTACCTATCAAACAATAATTACATAACCTATAGGCCATATTTCATCATATTTTCAAACTGGACCCGTATCAACAATAAACCCAAACTGACTTAAGACATTGAAATATTGAATCTGAGCCACTGATCAACTGAGTTATTGAAGCATCTAACCACTAAACATAGAATGCAACCAGACAAAATAAATATTAAAAAATTTATTCTATTGTCCTAAACAAAACCTCAGATCTTAAATCATAGAAATATTAATCATGAAGTGTTGTAATAATGGGCCAATTACTGAATCAAGTAAAAAACTATTCACAGATCACTAAACCAATTATAGATCACCAAACTATAGCATAAATACTAACCAATATTCCAATCATGAACAACCAACCCAAATAACATTGTCAAACAACAATAAGCACGATCAAGACTTCAACAAATAAACCAGAAATCATTAACTGTAAACATCAAGCATTTTCTCAAACTTAGTTTGTATACGTTACTTCCACAAGGTAAATCCACATATGTATGCGCTTACCATACACAACACCCATGTGAAGATATTCACATATTGATAAATATTTTCCAGAATATATACACAACCCTAAATACACAGATCTGTGTATGTATGTAGCTATTCCCAAACATACCTGTGTATAGATATGAAAACTTTCGCTGCAAACAAACTTTCACTTTCTACAACCTTTACTGTCAATACTACAAAGTTATGAATAATCCATTTAGATCACAACATCATTATAATTTTTGATTCATAATTATTAGCTACTTTGAAGTTTGCAATAAGTAAATCAATCAAGCATTTATTTCAACATACTTCAGATCTTTCAGATCTGAGCCTTCTCCTTGCTCCCTGGTGCACACTCGTTTCAGATCAGATCACTCATAAACAATTCACAACTTTCACACTCAACACCTTGATCTCCATCTCCTTATATAACTTTTGCCTTAGCCAATACCTTAGGTAAATACCTTGGTAATGTCATTAGAATTCTTTGACAAGATCAAATAATCATCGTCACTCCAATTAATATGGGCTAATACCATGGTAAAGACCCCTCGTAACCAATTTACCATGGTTCGTATTATGTACATGACTTTCACATATAGGACCAATGTATGTACACGACCCTTCTTCATAGGATCCATGTAAACTTTCTCAAACATTACTTTTATCATTCATCTTACATTTATTTGTCCATAGGAATTGTACCAATATGCATTAGTTCCATAATTATCATGATAATGTTGACATCTTTATTAAGTAGGTTTATATCAAGGACAACACATTAGCCATAATGCCAACAATCTCCCCCTTTGGACTTGATGGCAACCACTTTGGTGTTTGGACACCACCTGCAATTGCCAAGTCTTGTTTTAAACACATCAAGATTCTCTCCAAGAATTATTTTTCAAACACCAAGCTTCTCTCCCCCTTTGACATCAAGGGAAAAGGGGTGAACCAAGCTAAATGAAGTATTTTTCTTGTAGTGTTAATGGTTATATTCTGATTTGCTTAATGAAATCTAAAAACTAACCATGCTCCCCCTAAGCATATGCTGAACCTTTTGAAGATATTCAATAGAGTACAAGAATTTATGACTCAACAAAATAAGACCTTTCCTATCACCAATGACTTATGACTTACATCAAATACCCAACATATTGGTTTGACATATTGACCCAAAATTTTACATCAATGTCCCAACATAATGGGATTACATACAAGACATGACTTTTTCCCAATAGCCCATCCATGGCTGAATTTTACAATGATTTACACCATGGGTATTTTCATGACCTTCACTTCAAGAGACATATATGACATACTTAATAAAAAACATGAACCTCAACAAGGAGGTGGCAAGGCCATGATAAACATGAGCAATCACCATGCACCATATAGGAATCTACAACAAAAGCATATGATAGTAGGAACATAACAACATGAACATAATCATCATTAAGAAGTTATGTAGGATAAGAAAATGTAGCATCATTCTCCAATATCACCAACATGTGACCAGATATGCAATACTTTCAAGCATCACTGGTAACTAGTAACAAAGTGACAATAACATATGTATCTTCAGCAATAGTAACAACCATACATTAGAAATGATATGAATCATCATGCAACAAGAAATACTCAAAAGCTATAATGCCAACAAAGAAGCATAATAGGTGCTTCCCTTGAACCAAAAAAATGCAACAGACTAATGTTAGACCTAAAATATCAAAAATGAAATGATGAAATCATATAGGATGCTCCCCTTGATTCCATGCCACTCCTTTTCAATCATAAAGAGGTATACGCGACTGTCTAACTCAAAAAATGCATACATACATGACTATCCTTCAAACCATCTGCATACAGAAGGTAAACTGTAGTAATTTATTGTCACAGCTCCCACTGAACATTATATACTTGTTAGAGAAATTAGTAGAGAGATGAAGCAGGAACCATTCCTAATTTTTGTCTGAGATATTCAAAGGAATCATGTGGAAGTGGCTTTGCAAATGTATCTACAACTTGTTCATTTGACAAAAAATACTCGAGTTTGATCTTTTGTTCAAGCACCTTCTCTCTCAAAAAATGATATTTTATTTGAATGTGCTTGGTTTTTGAGTGCATGACAAGGTTTTTAGAGATACTTATGGCACTAGTATTGATGCAGAGAATAGGTACAAGTTGAGGACACGTGACGTGAATGTCTTGCAATGTTTGGATCATCCATAGAAGTTGACTACAACAAGATGCAACATCAACATATTCTGCCTCAGCAGTAGATAAAGTGATAGAGCTTTGTTTCTTTATGAACCATGAAACTAAGTAGGGTCCAAAATAAAATCCTCCTCCATTAGTACTTCTTCGATCATCAACATTACCTACCCAATCCACATCTTTGTAGGCATGAAGTACAAAGTATGCATATTTGGGATACCATAGACCAAAATCTTGAGTTCCTTGCAGATATTTGAATATTTTCTTAACTACTAGGAGATGAGTTTCCTTAGGATTTTCTTGAAATCGTCCGATAATGCCAACTCCATGCATAATGTCTGGTCTTGTTCCTATAAGATAGTTGAAGCTGCCAATCATAGATCTATATTTTGGTTGATTGACTGAAGGAGAATCATCATTTTGACTAATATTGCATATTGTTACCATTGTTGTGCATACAAGCTTGTAGTCTTACATTCCATATTTCTTTAAAATAGGTTTGAGGTACTTGTTTTGAGAGAAAAAGATACCATTCTTAGTTTGTTGAAATTGAAGGCCAAGAAAGTATGTTAGTTCACCAAGAAGAGACATTTCAAATTCTTGTTGCATAACTAAAGTAAATCCTTGACTCATGGATTCTACATTGCTTCCAAATATGATATCATCTACATAAAAAACAACTATCAAATTTGTTTCAAATTTTATGTCTGCATCAAATTTTATATATAGGTTTCTATTTACATACCCGTTTTTGAAACCTTGTTGCTAAAGATACCTATCAAGATGATAATAACATGCACGAGGAGCTTGTTTTAAACCATACAATTCTTTTTTAAGTTTGCAAACAATATTTTTATCATTTCCAAGAATGAACCCTTTAGGTTGATCAAAATAAACTTCTTCTAAATATCCATTTAAAAATGCATATTTAACATCCATTTGATATACTTTAGAGTTATTAAAGCTTGAAAATGCAAGAAACATTCTTATGGGTTCAAGTCTAGCCATTGGTGAAAATGTTTCTTCAATGTCTACCCCTTCCTATTGAGCATAGCCTTTACATACAAGTATTGCCTTGTTTCAGATTACTTCTCCATTTTTATTCAGTTTGTTCTTGAATCCCCATTTTGTCCCAATTATATTTTTATCACGAGGCATTGGGACTAGTTCCTATGTATGGTTATTTTCTATTTGATCAAGTTCTTCATTCAATGCCTTAACCCAACATTCATTTTTGCTTGCTTGATTCACATTTTGAGGTTCAATTGTGGACAATAAGGCCAAGTGACTAGAAGCTCCAACAAGAGTTCTTCTAGTTTCTATTCCTGAATTTGAGATTCATGATGATTTTTCTGAACATACCTTGACGGTGTCTTATTGATGTATCTTTATTTTCATTTCCTTCTTATGTTTCTTCTCCATTTCCTTCTCCTACAAACTTTTGGCTTGTAGTAGGTAGAGTTGCATCATCTGCTGGTGCTTCTCTTTTGGTACCCATGGATATTTCATCAATCACAACATTAATGCATTCAACAATATTTTGAAGCCTTTTACTATAAAATTATATCCATTTCTTCTAGAATAATATCTAAGGAGGATTCCTTCATCATCTCTAGATTCAAACTTTCCAAGCTTATCATCATTTGTCTTTATGTAACATTTGCTTCCAAAAATTTTAAAGTGTTTGACAGTTGCAAGCTTACCAAACCAAAGTTCATGTGGAGTTTTATCACTATTCACTCGAACATGATATTTGTTAAGTATATCTGCGGTTGTATGCGTTTTTTCTCCACAGAAGGTGTGAGGTATTCCCGACTCATCAAGCATGTCATGTGCCATTTGTTGGAATGTCATGTTCATTCTTTCTGCCACTCCATGTTGTTGATTTTTAGCTATGGAAAACTCTTTTTATGCCATGTTGTTCACAAAAATTGAAAAACTCATCTAATATAAACTCTCCTCCTCTATCAGATCTAAGACATTTGATTTTCAAATCTAACTCATTTTCTACCAAAGCCTTGAATACTTTAAATTTATCAAATGTCTCATGTTTATATTTTAGTAAGCTAATCCAAAACACTCTAGTAAATTCTTCAATGAATAATATGAAGTATTGTTCACCACGAGGAGACTTATTTATCATAGGACCACAAAAATAAGTATGATAAGTTCAAGTGGCTTACTTGAAGTGCCTTCTTTAGCTTTAAACTGAACTCTGGTTTTCTTACCAAATTGACATGATTTGTAGATGCTATTTTTAGGTGGAGAGATGTTGGGCAAGCCATGAACTTCTCCCATTATGCTTGATTTGTATAATTGAGAAAATCTAAGGTGCCCCAACCTTTTGTTCCAAAGTCATCTTTCTTCAAATTTACTTAAATAACAATGCTCTTGGTTGCCTTGTAAGACATAGACATTGCCTTGAGTTTGTGTTCCCTTTATTATGACCTTCCCTGTATCCATATTTCTTACCACTTAGTTCTTTGATCTGAAAATAACTTCATGCCCTTGGTCACACATTTGACTAACACTTAATAACTTATGTCTTAACCAATCAACAAATAATACATTTCCAACCTTTTTGCTTTTCTTCAGCAACAATAGTTGAATCCTTTATTTCATCACCAAGATTTTTCATTGAGTTAACAATCTCATCTACCCTAAGAAAAAACTTGAAATACTTTCATCATCATGCATTCTCAAAGTTTCATATTGAATTCTAAATGTTTGAACTGTAGTGCTTTTTACCTTAGTGCCGCCTTCATAGCTTTGAACAATCTTGTCCCACATAGCCTTTGCAATATTCAGCTGCATGACCTTCACAAATTTTTATTCAGCCAAGCGTCCTAAAATAGAATTGACTACCTTTGCATTTGTCTCATATTGTTTCTTCCATGGATCATCTATGGGAATGGAGGCTAGGTATTGATACCCATCTTCTACAATTTCCCATATATCAACTCCAAGTGCCTACAAATATGCTCTCATTCTGACTTTCCAAAATACAAAGTTAGTTCCATTACAAAGAGGTGGCTTAATAGAAAATTCTCCTTCTTAACTACTCATATTGATGGATATCCCTTTAAGAGATCAAGCTTCTCGTGAGGGACATGCTCTAATACCAATTGTTGAGAATAATATTGAGAGGGGGGGGTGGTGAAATAGGATTTTTTAAACTTTAACTTTCAAATTTCATATACTAAATTTTGTAACTATTGTTCTTAAAGCAATCTGTGTATGTACATGAATTTAGAGAAACAAAACATTGTATATCCAGTTTACTGATTTTTCATGTGTTCTATTAGATGATTTCCTTTAACTAGTACTTAAATTATTTTTATCATGCAGTAAATAATATAAAGAAATCACAACAAATGAGCATCACACATAGAACACCAAGATTTTAGGTGGAAACCCAATGTGGGAGAAAACCACCACTGTTGTTTTTGTCTTCTTTCTTATTTATAAAGAAAAATCTTCATTAAAATTTTGTACTGATGCAGGCTCTTATCAGTTTGTAGGAACCCACCTACAGGAGGCTACAACCTCCACTCATTCTTCATCTCCTAATGGAAGGGAACTACAAACCCCTGAACTTGGTTACTAGCTACTACTGGAAGGAAGCTCCTACTCCCGTTCTTAATGCTGCAACCCTCATCTCCTTATAGACCTATTTTTCGAATGTTTCAAATTGTATCCACCTATCAAACAATCAACAAACAACCTATAGGCCACCTTTCATCATATTTTAAAACTGGATCCATATCAACAATAAACCCAAACTGACTTAACACACTGAAATATTGAATATAAGTCACTGGTCAACTGAGTTATTGAAGCATCTAACCACTAAATATAGAACCCAACCAGACCAAATGAATATTAAAAAATATATGATAATGTCCTTAATAGAACCCGTGTATATACGTAATTCATCTTTATTGCACCTGTGTACAGATATTAAATCATAGAAACTTGAATCATGAAGTGTTGTAATATTGAGCCAAATACTGAATCTAGTACTGAACTAATCATAGGTCACCAAGTTGTAGCATCATTACTAACCAATATTCCAATCATGAAAACCAACCCAATCAACATTGTCAAACAGAGATCACCATGATCAAGGCTTCAACAAATAAACCATACATCATTAACTGTAAACATCAAACATCAATTCAAACCTTAGTTTGTATACGCTACTTCCACAAAGTATATCCACGTATGTACGTGCTTACCATACACGAAACCCATGTAAAGATCTTCACATAACGAAAATTATTTCACAAAATATATATGCGACCCTGTAAAGACAAATCTGTGTATGTATGTGACTATTCCCAAACATACCTACATATAGATCTGAAAACTTTCGTTGGAAACATAATTTCACTTTCCGCAATCTTTACTATTAATACTATAGACTTCTGAATAATTCAGTTAAATCACAACATCATTATAATCATTGATTCATCATTATTAGCTACTTTGACATTTGCTATAAATAAATAAATCAAGCATATATGTCAACATGCTTCAAATATTTCAGATCTAATCCTTCTCCGTGCTCCTTGGCGCACACATGTTTCAGATTAGATCGCTCATAAACAATTCACAATTTTCACACTCAACACCTTAATCTTCATCTCCTTATATAGATTTTTCCTTAGCCAATACCTTAGGTAAATACCTTGGTCATGTCATTAGTATTCTTTGACGGGATCAAATAACCATTGTTGCTCCAATTACTATGGGCCAATAGCATGGTAAAGACCCTTAGTAACCAGTTTACCATGGTTTGAATTATGTACGTGAATTTCACGTATAGGACCCACATATGTACATGACCCTTCTTCATAGGATCTGTGTATATTGTCTCAAACATTACTTATATCATTCATCTGAAATTTCTCTATCCATACCAACTGTACTAGTATGCATTAGTTCCATAATCATCATGATAATGTTGACATCTTTATTAAGTAGATTTCCATCAAGGACAACACATTAGCCATAATTCCAACACAATGCATACTACCAAGGAGGGAAGATTGAGTGATCAAGGATAAAGGATGTGTTATGCACTCAACTGAGAAAGAGGAAGCTTAAGAGAGGGTACAAGGCACAAGTCTAAAGGGTGAAGGAAGGCCATTGAGGCTTTGGAAGTGAGATGTACGCTCAAGGGAGTCAATGAGGTCATAGGGTGCAAGCCTGAAGGCTAAAGGGATCAAGATTAGGAATTCCCAATTACATTGTGTTCTCAAGGGACCCAAGAAGGGGTGTAGGGCACAAGTCTGAAGGTTGAATGGATCATGATGTTTCTTCGATGGTGCACCATGCACTCAACAAGGAGGAAGGCTTACTTTAGGGGCGTAGTTTGAAAAGGAAGGAGAGGATGATGTTTGGGAGTGTGGTATGCACCCTTGGAGGGTGCAGGGAGCACTTTAGTATAGGGAAGGGATCCTGACTAAGCCTTAAGAGTGTGCTATGCGCTCTCCTAGCCTTAGTGGGCTAACTTGTGTAACCAAAATTTGTCTAAATCTGAAAGATAAAACAAGGGACAAACAAAATTATTTTAGACATAAAATCAAGTGCGACACATACCAACTCATCAATAAGAATTAGATAGGATTGAATAATGAGAAATACATTTTTAAACGCCAATTTACAAACACTCTCCAAGTATAATAAACAAAGTGTGTGCAACTATGACCAAAAGTGTCGTTTTACAACAAACAAAGGGATTATAATCATGAAGTGCACTAGAGATGTAACAATGTGACGACACTTAGAAATGATCAAGAACACTTGAAACATGTGGAATGACTTGAAACAACACTTGATGACAAAAGCTACACTTGATATGACAGTTTGGTAGGCTCCAAAATTTGAACGATAATGAAGTTTTTGAGGGTGTTGTAGGAGCAACAACAAGGTTACAATCTACCAAAGCAAGGGGCTAATAATCTTCATTATTCAGGTAGGTCTCGTATCAATTGGCTCGTTGATCCTTCATAATCAAATATCCAATTATTACTATAAAAATAATTTGGATTGGATAAATATAATAGGAATTGCATAGAAAATTCCAAGCATTGTGATAATATATTGCGCCAAAGTGAGGACAAAGGCATTGTAATATAAACTAGTGCACACATGAAAATACCATGCAGAAGGCATTGAAAATATATTTTAAATCTCTCCAATTGAGATGATGTGTCGGCGCATAACATGTCGTATTAAATGTGTTAAAAATGTGGTATACCCAAAAATGGGATAAAAGGCCAAGGTCAAGTCGAGAAAAATATGATGAAGAGATGTGAAAGTTTATATATGCGAGATAGTAGTGAAAGCAACCAATTAATTAGCAAATCGAGGAGGATCACCATGAAGAAAGGAGGTAAAGAAGACTGAGTCAAGCAATTTTGACATCAATATTTTAGTGCTACAAAATCTTCTTCACTTCTCAACTTTGATTATATGAATCAACTTTTATTAGTGATTAATGTTTCTTATTCTATTTAATTATGTTAATAATATTGAATCATAATTAATGGTTGTGTGTTTGTAGGATTGGATTTGTGTAGCCAATGATGGTCATTTATATTTAGGCACCTTGTGAAGGAAAGATCCAAGTCAACAACAATTATCGAATGATCCGACCAGCACCAAGGAAAACTTACAATGTCACAAAGACATCAAAAAAGTTCATGGAGACCAATACCTTTCTCACGTGATACTTTGTCAAAGATTATTACACCTCATACTATTATTTTGTAATTATATTATTTTGTCATTATTGACAAATATTGAAACTATGGAAAACCACCAAGAGGGAATATCAAAGGTGACTTAGAAGCCCCAAAGTCATGCTAGAATCCTAAAGGTCCTAGGGGATATAAAGGGTCAATTAAAATTTGAAAAGTCATGAGGAAGTCCAAAGGTCATAGGAGAAGGTGAAAAGTCACACTCCTCATTTCTATAAATGTAACATCATGCCTCATTAAAAGGGACTGTTATGGTTCTATAATTTATAGGATCTCAAGGTATTTGAGTATTGTATCTCAGGAACCATATACTATTTCAATCTGCCAATGATTTCCAAATAAAAGAAAAATAGAAGAAAAAATGAAAAGAGGGTATAAATAAAAAAGAGGAAAAACAAAAATATTGAAAAAAGAATGAAAAATAGAACCCCCATCAAAAGAAAAACAAAAAGAAATAATACTAAAAGTGTTGCAAGTCTAAATGCCACTGCTGATATATAGTTTTCTTTATCATTGTTAAATAAAGGTTGTGTGCAACTTGTTCAAAATGCCACAATCACTAGCTATTTGTTTAATCATACAATGTAATCATGGTTAAACACGTTTAAATTTCTGTAAATTAGGTTAGAGAATAAAGATTTTCCAAACAGTATGTTCTTGCTAAATCAGTAGTTAGCTAGAAAATGACATTGAATCAACAATTTAATCTGAATCAATAGGAGAAATAAGGGATAGGTTAGATAGTTTTTCATTTTTTTATAAAAGAAAATCAAGTGGGCTTGCTTGTCTAAGTGCACCCCTTAGAAGAACAAAAAATGTTAGCTTAGTTAAGAGTAGGTAAATTAGATGGTTTGATAAATATATGCCTATGCCATTTTTATCCTACGTTTAATGTCATTGTAAAAATACGAAAGGTTTCGACAGGATAAAGTGCTTTCATATGTTTTATTCCTAACCTTTATCTTAAGTCCAAAATACAAAAAGGAAGGGCGCATATGCACAAATATTTTTTTGTCATTTATGGTTAATCAACAACGTTCTCAGGGCATCGAGATCCACTCCCCCTTATGATCCACAGCCCATATATTTCCTCGGCCCACCTCCTCATCTTTCCTTTACAATCGGGGGGGGGTCAGAAAAGGTTGTTTCTCTTACCGGGCCCCATCCTAACATGGCTACTTCTCCTGATTCTACACCTCCCCCCTTGTGAAACTACTTACCACCCGCTACCCCCTCCGAAACCAATTTCCCTTCACTTGCTTTACCACGTCCCCACCATGATGCCTCCGCCACTCACATCCCGTCACGTCGCCTAGCTGTTATCCACTTAAATACTCTCCTGGCAAAAATAATTGTTCAACATTAAATTCGGAATTCCTGGGTAATCATCCAAACTTAATGGTCCACACGTTTTCCAATGGGACTTTCACAACATTGTTTAAACGCTTTTGAAACCATTGCTTTCCTCCCTTTCACTACTTATTCTCTGTAATTGAAAACTTTTATACATCGATCGTGCTCAGAGCATTTCCTTGACCAGAACCAGATTGAAATTGATAGTCCTCTATTTCCTTCCCCTAATAATTTGTTACCCCAATCGTTTCCCGGTAAAATCTCTTGTCAATTTCTCTTATCTTTCACTAATACAGTCATGCCTCCCAAGGGAAAAACTCAAGATAAAACTATTAATCCCTTAATCCCTCCCTCCATTGATTTAGATCACATCTCTTTAGCCGATATGGATTATCGGATTAATGAAACCTAGTGTGAATGTGGCTTTTCAGAGTTATATTGTTGGTTGGAAGACAAGCATGCAGACAAAACTGATGAAGTTGGGCTTTGGGAGTCCAATCTTCCCCATTTTATCTTTTTCCTCTGACTTTCCAAGCCCCTGAATTTACCAGCAAATGTTAGGTTTGTTGTCCTTGCCCAAAGAGCTATCATGGCCCCATTCGGTGACATCCTCTTTACCATTACTGCCTAGTCCATAGACCAAATGATGTTAGCATCCCTGGTGGAAAATAATGCTCCTTTCTCCCGAGAAGCCCTCACCCAGCTTTATCAGAAGATGGATTTCACTACTAGAGCCAAAATCTTTGAGATCTTCTTGCCTGAGAATGCCTAATTACCTAAGAAGAATCCTCCATATCCTTCCTCCATCTTCCATGATCAAGCCAAACAAATTATATCCATAATTTCCTATATTTTGGGTTATTGTTCTAATCAGTGGGTAGATGAGCCCATTTCAGGTTTTCTCTCCATATTTTCCACAGACAGTAATCCATCCATTGTAGTCAATTTCAGTCAATTCTTGGCTGATAACATTCATGAGGAATTTCTAAAATTTCCCATAGAACAGGTGTTTAATTACACCTCCATTTTAATCTATATGTTCCTTTATTATCAAGCAGATAAGTTCAATTTTGCAATGCAGAAGCTTGATGATGTAGGAAACCAGTAGCCAATGATCTTTTGGACTTCATTGGTCATGAAAGAACAACAAGAATTTTCTTACAAGCAGATTATTGTAGAATTTTTTCACCTAGCCATGAACATCCTTAACAGTTCCATACAACTCAGAATTAGTGAAGATATCAAAATAATTTTTCATCTAACAAATCAAACCAAGACTGGAGATTGGTATTTATACCAAAACTACACAAAAATTAGGGTTTATGGTTGCGAATTGGCACCATACAAACTCCCTAAATACCTCCCCATGAGGATTTTTGCCCTAGAATACATCAAACATATGTTAAATTATGATGACATTCATTTTGTAGTGACTAAGAAGAAATCACAGTTTCGAATAAAGACAGATGTGGGCCCATTTGTATGTAATACCAGGACAATAGGTGAAGAAGTGAACAAAATGCTTAAAGAGATGAAGCTCAGCCTGGGTTTTACATAGTCTAATGACCCTTGTGGTATTATTTCAAAGCTCAGAGTAGAAAATAAAAGTACTCCCTACATCTATACTTCAAGGCCTGAAATAAAAGAGTATGAAAATCAGTTGGAATGGATAGGAAACACCTTGCAGGAAGTTGAAGAACAGCTCTTTTCTACTTCCAGTTTGCAAACTCCCAATCCTCAAGAGAAATCAAGCAAAAGACAAAGGGAGGAGGGATCATCATCAACAACTAGAAGTGAGGCCAAAAATTCCAGGATCAGTTACAGGAAAAGGACAAAATTGACTCCTAGGATAGATGTGGACAAAGAGACAGAAGAGTAGGCTGCCATCATAATTACAAACTCACCACCTGCAAGCAGCAAATTTGTAACATCTTCTATTGGACCTTCATCATCACAAGGTCATAAGGAAACATAGCTAGATTCACAGAATGTCTAAGGAGAGAAGGAAAAGATAGTGTTTGATAGGTACAGAGAGATTAAGCTTAAAAATGAGATCCTTAAAAACAGTACCTATAATCAGTTTTGGAAGAAAACCTCCAGCTCATAGAGTATATTGTTATCAGTTTTTGACACAGAGCATGGGAAGCTACAAATGGATTTTCTTGAGGCCTAAACTCCACATCCAAAAACATCAGCAGACTACAAGAGCACTACATTTGAGTTCAACACCAAAGACGTACATCCCATTGATCAAATGGAGATGCATAAGCAGATTGGTGAGATGATATCTTCTACATTAACTAACTCTACCATGTCATTGTCCAAGTTGTAGGTTTCATTTGCCAATATTCAGTCTCAGTTGAAAATGGAGAAGGTATCCTCCTTAGAAAAGGATAACAGGATCAAGTCTTTGGAAGATTTGGTGGTAAAGATAGGATATGATCCTAAATATGTCAATGTTGTAGAGGAGATTATTAAGAAAAAGAATCTGCCCATTGCAGTGTTAAGAAGGAAATCTTAAGCTGCAAGCTATAGAGGATCCATTAACCAAGGACATCGAAGGAAATGAAGCACAGAAGGCTGACATGATGAAGCTGATTATAGAGCAGAACGTATAGATTAGACAGATGGAGGCAGAAATGGAGAAGATAATAAAGGAGAAAGAATAGAATCAGAAGATGGCCATTGTCCCCTTGGATGCCATACTCATTTCTCAGCTTCCAACAACAGGAACAACCACTGCAGCTACTTCTTCCACTCATACTGCAAGTGCTGAATAGGTAACAAAGACACTAGAGAATATGTCAATCCAGTTAGAAGAAATCAAGACTTTGCAGGGGAAGCTCAAAGCTTTAGAAGTACAAAAGGCTAGAGTTGAAACTTCTCGTCTTGCTAAAATGCAGAAATCACAGAGACTGTTGGAGAAGTTGCAGAAGGTAGAAAGGGATACCTCAATTGGTCAAACCTTGGCCCAGGCCAAGGAAACCATTTAGATGGGTATTCTAGACTCTATGAATGAGATTTGGCCATCTGTCCAAATCATCTTTGAACATAATGAATTGACAGAAAAAACTACAAAAACCATTGTTCAGGGAAGGGAGAAGCTTGGAGAAATGCCCACAGAAGCCTTCAACATTATCATATTCCTGAATTCTAATTTCAAATATGAACTTGAAGAATTAGGAATCAGTGACAGGACTGCCACTATTTTAAAAGTCAAGAAAGTTTTGACCAAAAGGAACTTCAATGATCAATTGAAGGAAAGGTGTGAAAAATTGGAGTTGGGAGTAAACAAGTTCTGCCACAGAATTGAAGCATTAATCCAGAAAGGGCTACCCAACATTTATGTGATAAATGATAAATTGATAACTCAGGAAGACTATGTCCTGAAGATGAAGGAAATGGCTAGAAGCACTGTCAAGTTCAGTGGAATAAAGAGCAATATGACAGCAAAATCATTTTTAGAAACCATTTCAAATGACTTCTACATACAGAATGAGGTAAAACATGTTTTTACAGTAAAGCCAACGTTTTCCAAATACATAGAGGTCGATGAAGTTTACCGAAGGGTAATTAAATTGACCATACCAAATGAAAAGATATGGGAAGAACTTTGCGATTTACTAGATTAAAAAGGTAATTATGGTGCAGTAAGATAGCGGCCAGCACATCATCCATCACAACAATCAGCACAACAACACAACACAGTTTCAAGTTGACTCAGCAACCGAATCCACCAAAACAGGGCCACCTTTCCTTCTAGTTGTCTACGTGGCCTATTTTTCTACCAGAGATAAATCTTATTGTTTGTAATTATGCTAATAATACACTGTCAGTTTTGACAACGTTTTTGTAATTATTTTGTATAAATACTTCACTGTTTGAAGTATTAAGGGTTGATTTCTGAATGTAATTTCCTCGGCATATTGTAATTTTTCAAAGTGTTGGAGCATCAATAATACAGGGACCTTTTCACATCATTCATGTGGTGTACCAAATGGTGATGTGTTTCTTCAATTTATTTGTTTAAACATTGTTTTTCTTTCTCTGTTATTCTGAAATCTTAATTACTAAACAGAAATTGTGATGAATAGGATTTTTTATTTAGAGCACCCTATTCTAGTTGTTAGTAATTTTCGTGTTTTCCACTGAAGTCAAATTAAGGAATTCTTAATTGCTCCTTAATTTCTACTGAGTCTTACATTTATGCTTTTTCACAATCCATTTAAATTTATGAAAAGATCCAAATAGTACAACCTAGCTTGCCCTGTGAAACTCCTCTAAAATTTGATGCCAAATCTAGTTAAATCTTCAGACCCCCCAGCTCAATGGAATTATAGCACTTAAATCAACCAAACCAATCAAATCAAAACAAAAAATACAGTCATAACTAGCCTAAAATTCACATATAACAAGGATAAATTTTACAGAGAGATCCCTCTCTGAAGCTGGCAGGGCTAGATCCCAGTTTCTAAAGTGGTTTTGATGATGTCCTATGTGTTTACTCCCTCAACCTTAAAAATACAGAACAACAACATAGTGGAGACCATACTGGGGAAGAAAACTCTTAGATTGAAAAATCATTATTCCCTGGTATTCAATCAATATTTTTATCAATTAAAGTTTATATATCATCATGAAATACATGATATGTGGTTGTTATCTTTTATATATTTGAGTGTGTTTTTAATTTTGATTTTATTAGTTGTGTGATGAATTTTAATAGACCTGGCTCCCAAAAGAATTTTCACTAGAGCTCACCCTAATCCCAACCCTGCTAAATTTGTAGATAATTCAGAGAAATTGGTGAGAAAGAAAAGTTTTACAGAGAGTCAAGGTAGCAATAGTCCTTTGTCTTAGTTATATCCTCTTCATGAGAATAGTCCTTTGTCAAGATCTAACTCTCTTCGAGAGAAATTTGAAACTATTCAAGATATAGAGTTTGATTTTCCTTTCTAGCATAGTTTGTTTAAATCAAAATCTGAGAGTTTTGTAGATCAGACTGTCATTGACAAAACGATATTGCAACCACATATACCCCAAACCTAGCCTTTTGAAACAAATCCTAATCTTGAATCCCTACAACAATTTGATAAATTACAGGATCTGGTTTCGGTTTTAAACCAAGCCATTGATGAAGCTTATATTCAACAATCTGTTGAATTTTCATCTTTAACCATTGCAACAACTTCGTTGTCCAAACAATCTTCCCAGTCTGTTAATCTACAACCCCTAGTCCTACTCATTCCATAGTCTCTACTTCTTCACCTATAATATCTCAGACTGTTATTCCTAATATACCTATAGTTATCACAAGCACACCTACCACAAGTCCATCTTCCAGTCAATATTTTAGACCAGCTATGGCAGGTAGGTATGCACCTTTGGTGTTACTGGGCTAGTTAAATGCTATGCCTGGAGATTACCAGTCCAAAATTCTGACCTTTGATAACATTAGTTCTCATACTGCTCAGCAAAATGTGGATCGAATGAATGATGTGTTTGACCTTCAAGAAGTAGATGAAGCTGATGTAAAAATGAGACTGTTTACTCAAAGTTTAGGAGGTGATGTCAAAAAATGGTTTAGGAGTTTACCAGCTGGAAGTATAGCTAACCTTGTTTCATTCCATCAAAATTTCTTATCTATATGGGAAATCAATAAAAATCCACTTCAACTTCTAAATGAATATAAAAGGCTGAAAAGAAATCCAAATGAAACTGTGGAAGAATATTGTGAACGGTTTAATATTGTTTACAATGCCATTCCTACAAACATCAAGCCTTCCCCTTGCCTAGCTTTAATGGATTTTCTTGATGGTTTTGATGTAGACATGGAATATCAACTTAGAGAGAGGGACCCGACAACTTTGGAAGAAATGCAAGCTAATGCTATAAAATTTGAAACTAACATCTTAGCCAAAAAGGCCAAACTAAAATCTGAACGCAGGGTCACCATTAAAGAAGAGCCTTCCACTTCTGCCTTTGATCATAAAATTGATGACCTAGTGAGGGTAGTGGAAAATATAATGCAAAGAGCAAACATAAATTACCAAACTCAAGTGAGAGAGAACCAAAATTCTCCTCAAAATAAAAACCAAAACTTTAGAAGGAATGTTCCCCAAATCAAACAACGAGAACAAAAGGGTCTAGACCAGCAGGTTCGACCTCCTTTTCAGGAAAACTACACTGATGACGAGGGTAATATTATTGAAGATTTGGATGATAATCAAATAAATGTGATAGGAATTAATGATGATGAAACAATTTTTCTCGCTCAAGAGGAGAAAGAACTTTTTCTCCTAGATCAAACTGAACTAGACTCTGAAGAATCAGATGAATATAAACAAGGTTTTGAAAATGCCATTATGGAGGTCCATAGGCAGTATAATCTTAGGAGAAAAAAGAATTCATACACTCTCAACAGCAAAAAATCAGATAATCCTACTAAAAAATCCTCTGAAACTGATCTTAGGAAAACTACAGAAAGTCTTCCTAAGAAAATTGTTGATAATTCTGGTAAAAAGAAAGTAGAAACTCCTTTCAAAAAGATAGTTTATAGTGTTTCTAAAACTACTCAAATAGATACCCCAACCACAAGTCAACAAAAAGAGCCTATGACAAAAGAAATTACAGATCAATCTGAACTTCCCAACCTGGTTAAGATTCAAACATTGTTCAACATTGAGAATGAATTAGCAAAGTTGAAAATTCCTATTCCTCTAACAGAGTTAATGAACAAAAACATGTATAGACCCCAAGTGATGAAAGCTCTAAACATAGGGTAAAACAAAAATTATGTAAATCTAAATGATGACCAACCTAAACTCTTATTTGGACCGGAAGTTGAGGGAAAACTACTGGAAGGAGGAGTTCCTCCATTCTACATTAGCCTAAATATTCATGACAAGATTCTCCATAATGCTATGTTGGATTCAAGTGCCTCCCACAATTTAATGCATAAAGCTGTTATGGAGAAATTAGGACTTGACATTACCAGACCTTATAAAGACTTGTATTCTTTTTATTCCAACAAAGTAAGATTCCTAGGTTTCATCAAAGACCTATGTGTTACTTTAGCTCAAATCCTTGCCAAAAGTCTAGTAATGGACATTGTGGTTGCAGATATTCCCCCTAAGTATGGCATGTTGTTGTCACGCTCATGGGGAGAAAAATTAAAAGGTACCCTACAGATGGATATGACCTTTGCAACCATACCAGTTTTTGGGCAGCAAAGAAGATTATATAGGGAAAATTTGATGAAAATCATGGTGATTAGTCAAGAGAAGCCTCACAACTATCTACTTTACTCTATCCACTCAGATTTAGACTCCTTCATTCTTTATAATGATGGAGACATCAACACTCAGGTGATCAATGCTGAAACTGAAATTTCTAAAATAGATCCAAACCAAACACAAACAATAGAACCGAAAACTCTTCCTGAACCTCTTTGGAACATGAGCTTTGATGGCCCTTGTAGCACAGATGGTTCTGGGGCAAGAGTATGGGTGGTAAACACAGGAAACAATCATGCAGAGGGTCACTCATACAAGCTCAATTTCCAATGTACCAATAACATAGCAGAGGATGAAGCCCTTATACTAGGATTGTAGTTAATGAAAAAATTAGGTGTCGAGAGAATATCCATTCAAGGGGATGTTGAGTTGATTATAAAACAAATTAAAGGAGAATATTCAACTAAACACCCTAGAATGGGAGCATACAAAAATTTTGTGCTTGATTTTCTAGAGAGTTTTCTTGAATATGACCTTTCTACAATTCCTAGAAAACAAAATATCATTCCAAATAGTCTAGATTTTTCAGCCAGCTCCTGTAAAATGCCTCACCCTAACCGAGAATATACAGTGGAAGTGAAACATCGACCAGTTGTACCAGATAATATGAAGTATTGGCAGGTATTTGGAAGTGATAAAAAAAATTGAAAGTTTTTACAATCTAAGGATGGATTTCAAGATGATAGTATAGATTTGGAATCTAAACTAGAAAATCAGAAAGTTGTACATTCTAATCTAGAAAGGAAGTTACAAAACTAAGATGTAAATACACCCATAGATAAAGTTATAAATAAATTAGAATTGTTTGAAATAGACCCATAAAAAGAAGAGTTTAAAACACTTTAGCTAAAGGATAATGTTTTACCTAGAGGTCTAGTTCCACTGGAAGAATTATTTGATTTCAATGATGTGGCTAAGAAGCCTAAGATTGAGCCACAGGAGCAGCAGTAGAAGAATGTAACATAGGCAGTGAAAAAGATCCCAAAATCATAAAACTATCTAAATCACTCCCAACTACTGAAAAACAAAAATGCATTGCTTTATTCAAGGAGTTCCATGATGTTTTTTCCTGGAGTTATGAAGGTCTAAAACATATGATACAAAGATTATAGAACACAAAATTCCAATTAAAGAGGACTAGAAACCATTTAAACAAAAACTTTGAAGAATAAATCCAGTTCTGATGCCTTTAATTGAGAAGGAAATTAAAAGAATGTATAACTCTAAAATCATAGTTCCTCTTAGGTACTCTAAATGGGTTTCCAATATTGTGCCAACTACGAATAAAATAGGTGAAATCAGGTTGTGTATAGATTTTAGGAACCTTAATAAAGTCTCCCTAAAGGACAACTACCATTTACCAAAAAAGGATCATATTCTGCAGAAGGTGGTTGGGTCTTCTAGGATTTCTTTATTGGATGGTTTCTCAAGTTATAATCAGGTTTTAGTCCACCGAGATGATCAAGATAAAACAACCTTTACTACTCCATGGGGTACCTTCATGTATGTGAAGATTCCCTTTGGGTTAATGAATGCTGGAGCCACATTTCAAAGAGAAATGGATATTTCTTTCACTGATGAAATTGGCAGGTTTATAGTGATCTATCTGGATGATTTCACTATTTATTCTAAAACTGATCACAAACGTTTGTTACATCTGAGAAGAGTATTTGAGAAATGTAGAAGATTCAGGATTTCACTAAATCCTAAGAAAACATTGTTTGGCCTTGAAGAGGGAAAACTTCTTGGTCATATTATCTCTAAGGAAGTTATTTAAATTGATCCCAAAAGGATTGAAGCTATTCTGAAAATCAATCATCCTAGAAACATTAAGGAACTCCAATAATTTATCGGTAGAATAAACTTCCTAAGAAGATTTATCCCTAACCCTACAGAACTTCTCAGAAACATAACAAATATGCTAAAAAGATATTTAGAAATCAGATGGAACATTGAATCTATGCAATCACTTGATCAAGTTAAGCAAGCATTGACAAAAGCACCAATCCTAATCAGTCCATATTTCACTAAGGATTTTATAACATTTTCATTTGCTTTTGAACACATTGTTGCAATTGTCCTTTTACAGAAAAACGATGATGGATTTGAACAACACATTCCTTTCTTTAGCAAGGATTTGAGGGATGCTACACTCAAGTATAATATAATGGAAAATAGGCCTTTGCATTGATAAAGGCAATTAAAGGTTTCAGGGTGTATATCCTCCATTCTCACATAATTGCTTATGTACCAAATGTTGTAGTTAAGGATATTTTAACACAAAATGGACCAGATGGTAAAAGCGGCAAATGGATTTCCATAATTCTTGAGTATGACATGGAAATCTAGCCAACCAAACCTATCAAAGGACAAGGATTAGCCAAATTGATGGCTGAATCCAACTTTAATGCTTTGGATATCAACTTTGTAGTTGCATTAGATGATCAAGAGGAACAGGAGACTCCACAATTAGATGAGGCTTTTATGACCTCACCCTTGGTATGCGAACTCATTTTTGTTTTATTCAATTTAAATGCTCCTCCTGGTCGAACTAAGATAGGCTAGATTTCTAAAGTTAAAAGCAGTAAAATTTTGCCTCATAGATAATGTTTTATATTGGAAAGATGCTGGTGGTATTCTACTAAAGTGTCTATTGAAAGATGATGTAGAAAGAATAATGCAGGAACTCCATGAAGGTGATTGTGGTGGACATCTATACTCGAAAACCACTACTAATAAGATCCTTAGAGTTGTTTTTTACTGGCCTACCCTTTTCTCAGATGTTCATAAGAAGGTAACCTATTGCCATAAATGCCAGATATTTGAGGGGAAAAGAAAGTTATTGCCTCTGCCTTTAAATCCTATATCTGTTGAAAGTCCTTTCCAACAATGGGGATTTGATTTCATTGGAGAAATTCATCCACCATCCTCTACCCAACATAAATGGATCCGCAATGCTACTAACTACTTCACCAAATAGATTGAGGCCACACCTTCCAGACTAGCCACGGATATTGTTATCATCAAATTCTTAGAAATCAATATCCTATCTAGATTTGGCTGTCCAAACAAGCTCATTACAGATAATGCAACAGCTTTTAAATCCAAGAAAATGATAGATTTCTGCAACAAATACCATATTACTTTGGGACATTCAACTGCTTATTACCCACAAGGTATTGGGTTGGCTAAATCTTCAAATAAGAGTCTGGGAAGAATTATTAAGAAGTTGTTAGAAGAGAACAAAAGTTATGGCACAACAAGTTGATAAATGCACTTTGGGCTGATAGACTTACAACAAAGAAATCAATTGGCATTTCACCATACCAACTTGTTTGTGGAATGGATGTTGTTTTTCCATCCTCTTTCGGAGATCCAGTCATGAATATAATTCAGGAATTGCAAGTTGAGCCAAATGACATCCAAAGGAGAATTGAAAACACAATCTAATTACAACAATCCAGGGAAGAAGTCTATAATAAGGCTCAGGTCATCTAGGAGAATATTGAAAAGGTTTTTTATAGAAGAACTAAAGCAGATGACTTCACTTTGGGTGATAGAGTTTTAAAGTGGGAATCCAGAAGAGAGGACAAAGGAAAGCATGGAAAATTTGACAATCTATAGACAGGGCCTTATGTCATTTATGCTTTCAGAGGACACAATGAATTTTTTCTCAAACATCCAGATGGGACAGAAATGCCTCGTGGACCTGTGAATGGGAGAATGTTGAAGCTTCTTTGAGCAATAGAATTTTTTCTAGCATTAATCATTGTAAATATAATTGTCTTTATTATTTTGAGTGGGTGACCTATTAACAGAAGTTGAATCCCGCAGAGAAGGCCCTAAGCTTCCATTGATATGTTGACATAAGTACTACAACAAAGGAAATCAGGTGTGGATATTGCTGAAATATAACACTCAAGGCTACTGATCAAATGTTCTTGGCACCTCACAGGGAGAGTGCCATCCCTAGCTGGAGCCACTGTCAGGGTCCTATAATTTATAGGATCTCAAGGTATTTGAGTATTGTATCTCAGGAATCATATATTGTAAATAATTTTCAATCTGCCAATGATTTCCAAATAAAAGAAAAATAGAATAAAAAATGAAAAGAAGGTATAAATAAAAAAGAGGAAAAACAAAAATATTGAAAAAATAATGAAAAATAGAACCCCATCAAAATAAAAACAAAAAGAAATAATATTGAAAGTGGTGTAAGTCTAAATTCCACTACTAATAGTTAGTTTTCTTTATCATTGTTAAATAAGGTTTGTGTGGAGCTTGTTCAAAATGCCACAATAACTAGCTATTTGTTTAATCATATAGTGTGATCATGTTTAAACATGTTTAAATTTCTATAAATTAGGTTAGAGAATAAAGATTTTCCAAACAGTCTAATTTTGGTAAATCAGTAGTTACGTAGAAAATGACATTGGTTCAACAATTTAATCTGAATCAATAGGAGAAGTAAGGGATAGGTTAGATAGTTTTTCAATTTTTTTATAAAATAAAATTAGGTGGGTTTGCTAGTCTAAGTGCACCCCTTAGAAGAATAAAAAATGTTAGCTTAATTAAGGGTAGGTAAATTAGATGGTTTGATAAATATATGCCTATGCCATTTTATCCTAATTTTAATATCATTGTAAAAAGACAAAAGAGCGTGATGGGATAAAGTGCTTTCATATGTTTTATTCTTAACCTTTATCCTAAGTCCAAAATACAGAAAGGAAGGGTGCATATGGACAAATCTCTTTTCATCATTTGTGGTTAATCAATAGGCTATCAGGGCATCAAGATCCACTCCCCCTTACAATCCACAACCCATATCTCTCTTCGGCCCCCCTCTTCATCCTGCCTTTACCGTCTAGGGGGGGTGGTCCATAAAGGTTGTTTCTCTCGTTGGGCCCCATCCTGACATGGCAACTTCTGCTGATTTCACACCCCCCCCTTGTGAAACTGCTTACCACCCGCTAACCCCTCTGAAACCGCTTTCCCTTCGCTTGATTTACTGCATCCCCACCACGACACCTCCTCCACTCACCTCTCGCCATGTCACCTAGCCGTTATCCACTTAAATGCTCTCCTGAAAAAAATAATCATTCAACATTAAATTCATAATTTCCGAGTAACTGTTCAAACTTAACCATCCTGCGCCTTTTCCAACAAGACTTTCACAACATTGTTTAAAAGCTTTTGAAACCATCACTTTCCTCCTTTTCACTACTTATTCTCTGTAATTGACAACTTTTATATAGCGACCACACTCAGAGCACTTCCTTGACTAAAACCAGATCGAAATTAGCAGCCCTCTGTCTCCTTCCCCTGACAATTCGTTACCCCAACTGTTTCCCGGTAAGATCTCCTGTCAATTTCTCTTATCTTTCACTAATACAGTCATGCCTCCCAAGAGAAAAACTCAAGATAAAACTGGTAATCCCTTGATCCCTCCCTCCATAGATTCAGATCACATCCCTTTAGCCAATAGGGAATATCATATTAATGAAACCCAATGTGACTGTGACTTTTTAAAGTTATATTGTTGGTTGGAAGACAAGCATGCAAATAAAACTGATGAAATTGGGCTCTAGGAGTCCAATATTCCCCATTATATCTTCCCTCTGACCTTCCAAGCCCCTGAATTTACCATAAAATGTTAGGATTTTTATGTCCTTGCCTAAAGAGCTATCATGGCCCCATCCAGTGACATCCACTTTACCAGTACTGCCCAGTGCATAGGCCAAATGATGCTAGCATCCTCGATGGAAAACACTGCTCCTTTCTCCTTAGAAGCCCTCACCCAGCTTTATTAGAAGCTATATTTCTCTACCAGAGCCAAAATATTTGAGATCTTCTTGCCTGAGAATGCCCAATTGCCTAAGAAGAATCCTCCATATCCTTCCTCCATCTTCCCTGATCAAGCCAAACAAATTATATCCATAATTTCTTATATTTTGGGTTATTATTCTGATCAGTGGTTAGATGAGCCCATTTTAGGTTTACTCTCCATATTTTCCACAGACAGTAAACCATCCATTGTATTCAATTTTAGTCAATTCTTCGTTGATAGCATTCGTTAGCAATTTCTAAAATTTCCCACAGAAAAGGTGCTTAATTACACCTCCATTTTAATCTACATGTTCCTTTATTATCAAGCAGATAAGTTCAATTTTGCAATGCAAAAGCTTGATGATGCAGGAAACCAGTAGCTAATTATCTTTTGCATTTCATTGGTCATGAAAGAACAACATGAATTTTCTTACAAGTAGTTTATTGTTGAATTTGTTCACCCAGCCATGAACATCCTTAACAGTTCCATACAACCCAGAATTAGTGAAGATATCAAAAGAATTTTGCATCTAACAGATCAAGCCAAGACAGGAGATTGGTATTTATACCACAAATACACATAAATCAGGGTTTATGGTTGTGAATTGGAACCATACAAACTCCCTAAATACCTCTACACGAGGATTTTTGCCTCGGAATACATCAGACATATATTAAATTCTGATGACATTCATTTTGTAGTGGCTAAGAAGAAATCACAATTTCAAATAAAGACACGAGTGGGCCCATTTGTATGCAATACGAGGATAACAGGTGAAGATGCAAACAAAATGCTTAAAGAGATGAAGTTCAGCCTGAGTTTTACATGGTCTTATAACCCTTGTGGTATTAATTCAAAGTGTAGAGTAGAAAATAAAAGTACTCCCGACATCCATACTTCAAGGCCTGAAATAGAAAAGTATGAAAATCAGTTGGAATGGACAGAAAACACCTTGTAGGAAGCTAAAGAACAACCCTTTTCTACTTCCAGTTTGCAAACTACCACTCCTCAGGAGAAATCAAGCAAAAGACAAGGGAGGAGGTATCATCATCAACAACTGGAAGTGAGGCCAAAGAGTTTAGGATCAGTTACAAGAAAAGGACAAAATTGAATCCTAGGACAGATGTGGACAAAGAGACAGAAGAGCAGGCTGCCATCATAATTACAGAGTCACCACCTGCAAGCAACAAATTTGTAACATCTTCTACTGGACCTTCATCATCACAAGGTCAAAAGGAAACAGAGCTAGATTCACAGAATGTCCAAGGAAAGAAGGAAAATATAGTTTTTGATAGGTACAGAGGGATTAAGCTTAAAAATGAGATCCTTAAAAATAGTACCTATAATCAGTTTTGGAAGGAGACCTCCAGCTCACAGAGCATATTGTTATCAGTTTTTGACACAGAGCATGGGAATATGCAAATGGATTTTCTTGAGGCCCAGACTCCACATCCAAAAATATCAGCAGACTACAAGAGCACTACATTTGAGTTCATCACCAAAGACATACATCCCATTGATCAAATGGAGATGCATAAGTATATTGGTGAGATGACATCTTCTACATTAACTAACACTGTTATGTCATTGTCAGGTTTCATTTTCCAATATTCAGTCTTAATTGAAAATGGAGAAGGTATCCTCCTTAGCAAAGGATATCAGGATCAAGTCCTTGGAATATTTGGTGGTAAAGATGGGATATGATCCTAAACATGTCAATGTTGTAGAGGATATTAACAAGAAAAAGAATCTATACATTGCAACATTAAGAAATCAACTTAAGTTGCCAGCTGCAGAGGATCCATTAACCAAGGACATTGAAGGAAATGAAGCACAGAAGGCTGACATGATGAAGTTGATTATAGAGCAAAATATACGGATTAGACAGATAGAAGCAGAAATGGAGAAGATGATAAAGGAGAAAGAACAGAGTCAGAATATGGCCATTGTCCCCTTGGATGCCATACCCATTTCTCTGCTACCAACAACAGGAACAACCACTGCAACTACTTCTTCCACTCATATTGCAAGTGTTGAACAGGTAACAAACATACTGGAGAACATGTCAATCTAGTCAAAAGAAATCAAGACTTTGTAGGGGCAGCTCAAAGCTTTAGAAGTACAAAAGGCTAGAGGTGAAGCTTCTTGTCTTGCTGAAATGCAGAAATCATAGAGATTGTTGGATAAGTTGCAGAAGGTAGAAAGAGATACTTCATTTGGTCAAACCTTGGCCCAAGCCAAGGAAACAATTTGGATGGGTATTCTAGACTCTATGAATGAGATTTGGCCATCTATACAAATCATATTTGAGCAGAAGGAATTGATAGAAAAAGCTACAGAAACCATTGTTCAGGGAAGGGAGAAGCTTGGAGAAATGTCTGCAGAAGCCTCCATCATTATCAGATTCCTAAATTCTAATTCCAAATATGAACTTGAATAATTAGGAATCAGTGATAAGACTACCACTATTTTAGAAGTCAAGAAAGTTTTGACCAAAAGGAACCTCATTGATCAATTGGAGAAAAGGTGTGAAACATTGGAGCTGGGAGTAAACAGGTTATGTAATAGAATTGAAGCGTTAATCGAGAAAGGGTTGCCCAACATTTATGTGATAAATGATAAATTGATCACTCAGGAAGACTATGTCTTGGAGATGAAGGAAATGGCCAGAAGCAATGTCAAGTTCAGTGGAATAAAGGGTAGTATGACAGTGAAAGCATTTTTAGAAAACATGTCAAATGACTTCTACATACAGAATGAGGTAAAACATGTTTTTACAGTAAAGCCAACTTTTGCTAATTACATAGAGGTCGATGAAATTTACAAGAGGGTAATTAAATTAACCATACCAGATGAAAAGAGATGGGAAGAACTTTGCAGTTTACTAGATTAAGAAGGTAATTCGGGTGCAGTAAGACAACGACCAGCACATCAGCCAACATAACAGTCAACACATCAATGCAACACAGTTTCAGGTTTACTCAGCAACCGAATCCACCAAAACAGAGCCACCTTTCCTTCCAGCTGTCTACGTGGCCTATTTTTCTACCAGAGATAAATCTTATTGTTTTTAATTAGGCTAATAATACACGGTCGGTTTTGACAGCGTTTTTGTAATTATTTTGTATACATACTTCAATGTTTGAAGTATTAAGGGTTGATTTCTGAATGTAATTTCCTCGGCATGTTGTAATTTTTCAAAGTGCTGGAGCATCAATAATACAGGGACCTTTTCACAGGGTTCATGTGGTGTACCAAATGGTGATGTGTTTCTTCAGTTTATTCATTTAAACATTGTTTTTCTTTCTCCGTTATTCTGAAATCTTAATTAATTAACATAAAATGTGATGAATAGTATTTGTTATTTAGAGCACCCTATTCTGGCTGTTAGTAATTTTCATGTTGTCCACCGAAGTCAAATTAAGTAATTCTTAATTTCTCCTTAATTTCTATTGAGTCTTACATTTATGCTATTTCACAATTCATTTAAATTTCTGAAAAGATCCAAATAGTACAACCTAGCTTGCCCTGTGAAACTCCTCTAAAATTTGATGCCAAATCTAGTTAAATATTCAGACTCCATAGCCCAATGGAATTATAGCACTTAAATCAACCAAACCAATCAAATCAAAACAAACAATACAGTCATAACTAGTTGTTGAAGCCTCAAAAATCGTTGCTACAACATGGGGGAAAACTACCCAGTCCAGACCTTGGTTGGCAACTTCTTTTTCGTTTGGTGTAGTGGCTCTAACTGGGGATAATGGGACCAATTTCCCAAAAATAGATTTTGATAGTGTTGATGGGGTTATATATGATGTAACGGGGGGATGATTGAGCTAAGTGTATTCTAATCTAAACTATTTGAACACATGCATATATCCTAGTTTAAACACTAGTAAACTATAACGGAAACGTAGGCCAAATGGCATTTTTCTGTTCCTTCAATCCTTTGCTCAACCCGCCTTCCCCTGTTGTTTGTTAGGCTATCTCCCTGGTCATTAACTTATCGGGGACATAGTATGCGAGGACATGCGGTGAAGCAATGCTCCCGAATACTCTGATATATGTAAATGTCTCCTCCCCAAACCATCTGGCTACAGGTAGGATATCTACTTTAGCTTCTCTAGAAAATCTAGGGGTATTCCTATTGTAGACTTGTTTATGAATAGGTAGCATAACTCCTTGAAAAAATTTGAAAATTTGGGGCAAAACTGAGATTCCCACATACTCTTATGATATATATGGATAGGAAGCAGGTCTTGGACAGTCCACTTCCATCCCACGATAGGAAATTTGGAACCAAAACAGATAGCGTCCATTACATAGGCACTCATGAAAAATGGAGGGTAAACCCTAGAAGAGATACTCCTCTTTCTCCTATACTCCACTATGGCTTTCGCCAAATTATCAGACAAAATTTGGGCCCAATTCATTATTGTTGCATTTATGGTTGCATCTATTAATGGAAGCCATTCTGGGGAAAATTTAGTACTATCGGGCTTGCCGAACATTCTACATAGCATGGTTTTTGCTAAACTATGAGGGGGAGAGATAGATGATGTAGACTATGTGAACTTTAAACACACAACATATCATCATTTAACTCATAAAGGCAAACATGAAGAGAAACAACACATAATTTGGTGATGGAGTTCACCCCTCTTGAGCTACATCTTTGTGCCTGCTAACACAGCTAGACCACTCTATAGATTTCATTGATAAAGAGTACATAAAGTGTGCTGACAAAAAGAGTGGCTAGTTTCCCCCTCAAGGAAACATTCTCCTGCAAAGAACTCTCAATATAAAAATCATGACAACCTGAAGTCATGAAACAATCAACAAGAAAATGGCTCTCACATCAAGACCCTATACTCCATCTGAAAATGAGCATAACAAGTACAATAATTCCACATTTAAGTATTAAAAGAGAGATTTCCTCAACAATACATAGTGAGAAAAAACAAACATGATTTGTACCAAATAAGTCACAGTTGTTGTAGTTAACATCTGAAGGTTAGAAAATCCCTACAAGTTCTTCTCCATACTCAAAATCCTTCAACAACTTCTCCAAAACACTAATTGATCTTAACATCCATCGACTCAAACCTTCAAAATTTCTCTTCAGATGTGCTCCAGTCAAAAAATAGAGGCTTCCATTGGATCTAGAATGTCCAAAAACCCCTATCTCGACTCATCTTGAGCTCCAAAAGGCCAAAAAGTCGTCAATTTATTGCCCTCCCAAGTTTTTATTGTTATTCGTCCTCTAAATTTGATGAACTTGCTAACAAAGTGACAATTCCACCCTGGAATCCCCTCGTGAGGCGACAATTTCACCTGTCAAAGGTGATAATTGTCAGATATTTAGTTTCTATAATAAATCATGTGAGTGTTAAAATGTCGCCGGATGAACCTTATGGCCAAGGGTTGGGCCAACGGCCCACCCCCATTGGCTTAGGCCCCAAATACTTCGGGTTGTTTGTCACATTGAGGGTGATGTGACTGGGGGTCGAGGCTAACCGCCCCCCCCACTACACTAGCCCTTTGCTGTCAGTTTCACACCATTCAGTGTGGCCGAGGGTTGAGGCTAACCGCCTGCCCCCACCACCGTTGCCTTGTTCTCTTTTTTCCAACGTCATATACAAGATAATGCAACCAAGGGCTGGGCTAGTCCCAAGCCCTCTTCGCCAGCGCTTCATTCCATTTCGCGCTTGTGTTCATGTGAAGGACTAATGACTAGGTGCTAGGGCTGGTCCCCGAGCCCTCTCCCTTGCATCGTGGTCATGTGGAGTAGCAGGTGATCGAGGGTCGGGGCTCACCACCTGGCCCCTCTCCCAACGCACCTCCAATTAAACTTTAAATAGAATTCGTTCCCTTACGGGTTAAGTAACATGGTGGAAGGAAGTTGGTAAGGTGTTGGAGTTGGTTGATGGAGGTCACAAGTTCGATCCCACCAAAGGCTATCTGACCCCTTAACAAAATTTTGGCCTACCACGAGGTGCCACGTGGTGGCCTCTGGTTGGGCCATGTGGCATCCTCTCATTGGACCACCACAAACAAATCCAACCAATTAAAATGAGACATCCTGCCCTGTATGAGCCTACCACTTGGCAAACCAAGATTGGTTTGTATGCACCCAGAGATATGCTAACATTAGTGGTACGACTACCTATTCAATAACCTAGTCAACCAACCCTGCAAATTTTTTAGCTGTTGATCCAAACGATCAGAACATCATAAATTTATCATATGACATTGGATTGATATGATTCAAGTTTTTTTGGATTCAGAATGATGAAAAATACAATTTGACACTAGTTTCGAAAGATTTTGGGCAATTTCATTTTTGAGCAATTTTTTTATCTCCAAATCATACCTCCCCACTAGCAACTTTTGGACTCCAAAAGTTTATCTTCTCCTAGCAAATAAAATGAGGAAAAAGATCAAAAATTTCCAAATCTCAATCCTTAATGTTATGTTTTCAATTGGTGCCTTCAAGCTCCAACAAAGGTACTCCACCTATCCTCTACGTGAAGTCCTCACCTTCTTGTCAAGAATCGAGCCACAATTCTTATAACCTTGCATGAACAAAAACATCGATGGATGGAATCTGAACATTCTCTCCCAAACCATCTTTCAAGGCCCAAAAAACTTCATCTTTAAGTTCCATTGTTGAATACAAACTTGACTTTCCATCTTGGAAATCATAAGCAATTCAATGCTTGCCATGAACTAATTCAAACTTTGCTCTATTGTCCTCAAACTGTGCTTGTACAAAAGTACTCTTGCTGCAATAATTCATTGACACATTTGGCTTTGTCCACAAAAACATAGTCATTTCTTGTACAATCTGTATCAAATATTTCATTCACAACAATTTTCATCTTGAACACTTGTCTCGGTGAGTACATGACACAGTTGTAGACAAACTAGATGACAAACAGTGTTCATCCCAACCTAAACATTTGGACTTATAAAAATCCAACAACATAACATGTCAAATAAAAACACACTAGTTGCAAATAGTGATTATTCTTGTTCACTTTACAAAGTAACCAAAACAGACAACGACAAGAACAAGCATTTACAATTTACAAAGAAACAAACTATACAAACAAACTACCCAATATTTGCCTCTCTTAGGCTTATAGGTTCTCTTTCTACATCTATTCTACTTTGAAGTTTGTCTTAGGAACTGTGCCAGTATCCTCTTTTCAAACTATTACTTTCCTTGCCTTGGTTTTCATAACCTCTTTATCCTTCTTGGGACAAAGTTCTGGATGAAGTTTCCAACACCTTTCATTCCCATGCCCATGCATGTTGGGTACAAAAGTACTTTTTCTTGCCCATTGACAAGGATGTTTTCAAATGTGAGGGAGGTTCTTCATGCTTAATGCCAAGAATTTGTGCCATTCTTTTGACCATTACCTTGCGTTGCTCAATATCAGCCACATAATGGTCAACTGCATCACAAAAAGTGCAAGGATACATGTCCCACAAATATACCAACATTTGGAAAATTCCCATTACATTTATACCTTTCCCTTGGGTTGTAACTTTGACGATGCAGACTAGATGATGACATGCAAATTCCTTTGAATCATTCATCTCTCTTGGGAGACAATTTGGCATTATCACTACCATCTTGGTGTGACATATCATCCTCTGATCATTTCTTTGCCTCAAATGGTTTAGAACACTCTCCAAACTCTCTATGAGCAAATCCCAATCCTTGATATCTTGATCTCTCTTTCACCATGATAGGATTAGTGATCCCTTGGCCAATTATTCTGATGCCTCCTCCTTCATAACCCGTTTGAGCTAGTAACTTCATACCAATGCCTTTAGTATGTTGTTCAAATGCTACAAAAGATGTGTTATTAACATAAACTAGAGGATTTGAACTTGATATGTTGATTACCTCATCATTTAACTCACAAAGTCAAACATGAAGAGAGACAACAAAAAATTTGGTGACGAAGTTCACCCCTCTTGGGATACATCTTCAGGTCTGTTAACATAGCCAGACTGCTCCATAGGTTTCAGTGATAAAGAGTACATAAAGTGTGCTGACAAAAAGAATGGCTAGTTTCCCCTTCAAGGAAACATTCTCCTGCAAAGAACTCTCTCTCTAAAAAGCGTGATAACCTGCAGTCACTGAAACAATCAACAAGAAAAGGGCTCTCACATCAAGACCCTGTACTCCATCTGAAAATGAGCATAACAAGTACAACAATTCCACATTGAAGTACTAAAAGAGAGCTTTCCTCAACAAGACTATTAGGCCCCTATACTACTAGTGTAACCCCTTATCGTTATTAGTACAGCCCCCTTATTATATTGATGTACCCATGTAGTGCCCATATTGTTACTATTGTGCCCCATAGAAGCCCACTATTATTATTATTATGCCCTTACATTATTATTGTTATGTCGGCTCTGATTATATTATGACCCCTTAGACTCCTATATATAAGAAGGAGGTCTTTTCATTTGTATCATCCAAGAATTATTGATTTGTGTAATGTAAAGGAGGCTACCCCCTCGAAGAGGCTAAATTCTAAGGCTTTGATCTATCTTTTTTATCTTTTTGAGCTGGTTTCATAACATTTGGTATCAGAGCTTTGGATTTTAGGGTTTCGCTGCTCCAAATAGGTCATAATCGCATTTTCGCTATAACTTTTTTCTGCGACGTTTCAAAAGCTAAAAAAAAAACCCATTTGAGAAGAAATCGCGCTAAATCTTGGGTCTGAATTTCAGAGCTTTTTGCGCTATATTTGCGGAGATATGATCTGAGGAAGTTGGTCTTTTTGCAGACTCCTAAATTACATTCCAAATAGGTGACCTGGGGAAATCGTCATAACTTTCTCTCTGTGCATTGGATTGAAATTTTGTAAGAAGGTATAAAAAGAGGATGGACCGTAGTTTCTTGTGTATATTTTTCAGAGCTAAAGGTCGAAACAGTGACTCGTGGCACATCGTACAAGTTCGCTCTACTAAACTAGTCTATAATCAAGCCACTGTGGGAGATTTGGCATAACTCTTCCTTGGAGAATCCAATTAGACCAGACTAGTGGCATGGGAAAGAGGACACAGAGGGCTACTCTAGGTCGCAATTTCAGAACTTAAAAATCCAAAAGTACAGAGTTACAATCATTTCAATATCGAGCTCCTAAAATCAAGAAAAAGCAAGATGAGGAAGTTTGATGGCAAGGATCCGGTAAATTGGATACTTCAGATGGAACAATATTTTGATCTACATGGTGTACCACTGTTACAAAAGGTATGTATTGTATCTTCATATTTAGAACCAGATCAATTTTTATGGTATGAAGGGCTTTGTTCTCGTAAACAACTTGTTACGTGGTCAATTTTCACGGAGGAAATGATAGCACATTATGAGGATACAAAGAGCTACACTTTCTTTAGAGCAACACCACAACAATTGGAAAGAGTAAAAGGGATTTGTTACATAATGGAAAGTAAAATTATGGCAACAAGGAAGTCTACCCCTCACAACTATAAAGATGGAAGTGTTGTTTCTTCTAGCCATCCACAACCTACAACGGTTACACCACAACAATTGGAAGAAAAAAGAGAAAAAGGGCTTTGTTACAATTGTGATTGCAAATGCACTAAAAGTCATAAGTGTGCTGAGAAGAAATTATTTTACATAGAGTATGAAGAGGAGGAAGAAAATGATCAACAAACATCAAAAGAAGAGGATATACGCTAGGACCCAACCCCAGAGAAAGAAGAAATGAATCCGACCATATCTTGTAAAGCATTGGCAATAATTACCACTCCTCAAACTCTCAAGATAGAAGGACATATCAAGAAGAAAAAGGTTCAAGAAGTGATAGATCACATCGAGAAAGAAGAAATGAATCCAACCATATCTTGTAATGCATTGGCCGGAATTACCACTCCTCAAACTATCAAGATAGAAGGACATATCAAGAAGAAAAATGTTCAAGCAGTGAAAGATCACATCGAGCATCAACAAAAAGTTCTCCAACTTTTAAAGGATAATGCCACTTCGGTGCAAAATCAAACGAAACAACAAGTAGATCGACATCGTAGAGAAAAATGTCTTGATGTAGGTGATTGGGTATTTTTACTGTTACATCTCAAGCAAGCTATTTATGAGAAGGAAATGTTGGCAATACTACATGCACTTAATAAATGGCAACCTTATCGAATGGGAAGACACTTCAAGGTAAAAGTGGATCATGATAGTCTTCAATACTTTTTAGAACAACTATTATCTTTAGAAGAACAAAAAAAATGTGTCACAAATATCTTGGGTTATGACTTTGACATCATCTATAGAAAATGGAAGCAAAATTTTGTTGCAAATGCACTCTCAAGAAAGGATGAGGATGTGGAAGCATTGTTTTTTGCTATTTCTATTATCCAACTAGATTGGATAATCGGAGCAAAGGATGAATGGAAGAAGGACAAAGAAGTATGTCCACTTATTCAAAAGTTGCAAAAGATCCCAATTCAAACAATATTGCCAGAAGTTGAAGAGGAAGGAAAAATCATATTGGAACCTGGAGCAGTCATAGAAACAAGAACTCCACAGCTACGAAATCTATCAATTTCATAGTATCACATCAAGTGGAAGAACTTACTCGCTGAAGATTGCACATGGGAGGACAAGAATTTTATATAGAAGCATCAAGAACTACTCAAGCGTTGAGGACAACACTTTTTGAAGGGGAGGGGCATGTTAGGCCCTTATACTACTAGTGTAAACCCTTATTGTTATTAGTACAACCCTTTATTATATTGATGTACCCATGTAGTGCCCATATTGTTACTATTGTGCCCCATAGAAGCCCACTATTGTTATTATTGTGCCCTTACATTATTATTGTTATGTTGGCTCTGATTATATTATGACCCCTTTGACTCCTATATATAGAAGGAGTCTTTCATTTGTATCATCCAAGAATTGTTCATTTATGTACTGTAAAGGAGTTGCCCCCTCGAAGAGGCTGAATTCTAAGGCGTTGATCTATCTTTTCTATCTTTTTGTGAGCTGGTTTCATAACAAAGACATAGTGAGAAAAAACAAACATGAGTTGTACCAAATAAGTCACAACCTTGTGTCCCTCTTTCTCAAAATATTGGGCCTTGTGTCACTCCTAACGATTCATTATAAAATCTTATAAAAAATTAACTCTATGATTAATCCATGATGTTTAATAACCTTTCCAAACATGATCTCACATTCTTAATCATGTCTTCAATGATTATCAACATGTATATTATTACATAACATCATTCTTCATTGTCCCACAATAATACCAATAACTCTTCAATTGAACTTCACATAGAAGTAAAACTACAAGCCATCTTCATTGATGCATTCCTACAAACACTTTAGTAAAATGAAAAACTACAAACATTGGGGAATTTTTTTACAACTAACTTGCAGCCATATAAGCTACAACGATTGGAGAATTTTGGGAAAACAGTTTGCAAGCATGCAATCTATATCCACTAAGGTATTTTAACAAATTATAGTTTGCAAGCATGCAGTCTATAGCCATTGAGGAATTTTGACAAACAATTTGAAAGCATGCAATCTACACCCATTGAGGAAAATAGTTTGCAAGCATGCATCTATAGCCATTGAGGCATTTTAACAAATAGTTTGCAAGCACGCAATCTACAGCCGTCGACACATTTTAACAGACAATTTGCAATCATTCAATCTACATCCATTGAGGCATTTAAAAAAAAGTTAGCAGACATGAAATAAATTGCCATAAAGATGTTTAAACTATCAGAGAGACATTGAAACCAGAATTTGAAAAATATCATGAATCATATTAATATCATCAACGGTAAAATTTCTGCAAAACAACAAAATCAACAACCCTATAGGGTAGCAACAAATATGCAAAATCGAGCAGATTATATAATTAGAGTCTTGAAAACATTTATTTGGAAGAAAAGTGTGGGTTACATGGTCATAAAGTACAAATACCCCCTGATGTTGCGCTGAATCACATCCAAAATTCCCAAGGATGCAATTCTTTAAAACAACAAAACTTTGGGTCTCATTTACCACTTTTTTCAAACACATCGAATGCATTTTTTTTATCTACAACTCTACATGAAGAAATACAACCCAAAATTACGCTACTATGAGTTGTTCATTGAATTTACGAATTTATAAGTTCACAATATGTATTTAATCAAACATTTTACAACCTGCAAATCTACTTCCCTTGACATAATTTAACAAGCTTATTGCAACCACTGATACAATTTGGAAAACACATGGCAACCTTGAATACTACAGCCATTAAGGCATTCTATCAAATAGTTTGTAGAGTAAGCTAACAAAACTATGCCAAAACGTGAATCACAAACACATTGAATTATTAAAAAAACATATTCTATGAAATGACTGAAAATTACCTCAACTTACCTCAAGCCTTTGATCTTCCAAACCACATTTTTGCTATAATTCTTTTTGCATTTTATTTTAAGGGTTGATCTTATAATTCCTCTTGGCATATTCTTAGTACATGCCAATTTTCTTAATTCTCTTTTAGGCTACATGTTAGCACTTATTCATGCATAATTATATATTTAAACATAAAATGATATAATTACCCATTCATGGATTTTGTCAAACAATTTGAAATCATGTTGTGAAACCCTTTCTAAAATGCATCTAATTACCTATTTCAAATAAAACAACGCAAAACCATAAGTCATGAAAGTCTTACCCAACCTCTTTCGTAATTCTTCATTGTAATTACTTTTGCAATATTTGGTTTTTCTTCCTTAGTTTGCTACAATACTAAGGCTAGTACAATAAACTACACCAATAATACTTACAATTTGAGATATAAACATCCCTACATAGAGACTACTCTGAATATTCATTCTTAAATTAGCCAATAAGCTTCCAAATAACATAAGCATAAACCAAAGTTACATGCTTACAAAAATTAAAATTTCTACAATTCTTTTTGCTAATATTATACTAAAATTTCAAGGAAATTAAATTTATACCTGATGTGATATTGAATTCCAAAATCTAAAATCATGCTCCATGTATGATTTCTTAACCAACTTATTTGAACCATCTGATTTTCCTCCCAACCATATCTAGGAAGAACTTATCCCCCTGGAACCCTCAAGTTGTATAAGCTCACAAGCAGTGCCAAAAAATAGCAGTAGAGAGATATACAAGGCAAGTTAAGGAGAGCTATGCATGCCCTAGTTAAGGGGAGTGTAACATATGCATTAAAGAGAGCGTAAAAGGAATCTTTTATGACATGCTTTTAATGAGTGTAAGAGGAATATTCCATGTATTTGATGAGTGCATAAGAGAGAGTGGAATACATTATTGAGAGAGAGAGTTATGTAGAGCCATGAGAGTCATCAAGGAAAGAGGTGTGAAGTGATTGAGGTGATGAAGGTGACATGTAATTCCTTTTAATAATAATATCATAGTCTCATAAAATATAATAATAATATTAATAATATTGATGATTAAGTCAAGATTGAACTATTAGGATTAATTAGTGATAAGTTAAGCGATTTTCCTTTGACTATACTTGATTGTCTATTTATGCAAGGTGATTTACTATTTTTGGAAAGTCATACTTGAGATGCTCGACCTGGTTTTCTATTCTTAGAAAGTCACACTAGAATTGTCCAAAATGATATTTTCTTAGAGAAATTCATCCCTGAGCTACCCATGAGTGGTATTTTTCTTCCGGAGAATAGAGATTCCACATCCCCATCGCATGCATCTTCGTGCCTTAGTATATTAAGGACTTTGCACCTTGATTTACTCTAAGGATGCAAGATTCCACATCTTGATCTTTTAAATATTTAGGACTCCATGCCCTAATACTTTTATTGTAGATCCAAGACTCTACATATTTATCTTTCATGGATTTAGAACTATGCGCCCTAATTTCCATGGCTTTTCATCTACTCTTCTTTGAAACTCTACACTTCACCTTAAGGTACTAATTGTGAGCTCATACCCATGTGATGGTTCGTTGGTAAGGTATTGTTCCAAGAACAAGAATTGTGCATGAAATCCACAGTCATTTTGGTTTTGAAGAAATGGCTTCCACAATCATTTTGGTTTTGAATAAATGACTTCCACAATCATTTATAATTTAAAAATCCTTGTTTGCAAATAACCATGTCCCCTGCCACATGCTGTTCAATAAAAGATTAAGCATATATAATCATACAAATCATGTATCATGACTTCCATAGTCATTTATAATTTGAGCATCCCTGTTTGCAAATAACCAGGTCCCTGCCACATCCTACTTAGTACAAGATTAAGCATATATAACTATACAAATCATGTATCATCCATAAATCATAATTAACCATATGTTCCACATAACCATGATAATCTATGGATCTATGTGTCTTAATCTTGGATCGCCATCCATGTCATACACCTATGTCCAAACTAGGATACCAAAAGAGAAAACATCGATAATACACACTTAACCAAAATCAATCTTTACCAAAATTAGTCTTTATCATAAGCATGTAGTGATCGTGTGACCTAAACTAAGTCTATAGCATATAAGCATATATATAAGTCTGACATTGATAATCTTTATATCACTGCATCAAAATCACCCTCTCCAAGTTTCATCAAAGTTATCTCACCAACAAGGGACACTACATACTCCCCCTCTTGGGCTAAATTTGGCCCAAAGTTTTCTATAGTCATAAGATACTTAGTTCTTTTCAATTCTCCTATCGATAAGGTTTTAACCTTATGTATATGTATTTGATATTTTTTTCTTCATGCCAATTCACAGTTTAATGTTTTCTAAATTGGAAGCAACTCCATGAAAACCAAAACATACCATTCTTAATCAAGAAGAAAATATATCAATGCCATATTAGACATGTTTTGATATAAATATTTCTATATCAAAACCAGCCATACAATTTATAGTACCATATCAAAATACTATTTTATGTAATTGATATGACATCTACTTAATTTATCTATAATAATTTGGTATTCTAAATGTTTGTCTTTCTCATAGTCTGCATGAATTCTACATGTGTCATCTTCTTGGTTCTATAGTATGTTGTGATTTTCAAGCTATAAATAGCTCACACACTGGTTGTATAAACAACAATGATGTTCCATGCCATCTCACAACCAAATTTGCATATAAGAAGCATCAAATCATCCACACACAATTGTCAATGAAACTATGCAACAAAACATGATGTCATATATAAAACCCACTCTTACATCCCACTTGATTTAAGTCTTCTCAATCCAAGTTTCGCCTTTTCATTCCATAAGACATCCATACAATCAAAATCTTTAGGATCTACCTACAGTTTTTACTAAATATTTACTCTTTAGGAAAAATCACAATTTGAGGTTCAAGGCACCATTGTATTATAGTTTTCATTGACCCACTTTTGTATTATAGACCATTCCTTGAATTCCCATAATCTTCATTATTATTAATTTCTCTTACTTGAGAAGCAATTATGAATGACTCTATTAGAATATCTTCATTCCAAAAGCAAATTAAATATATATTTTTTCAAGCTTGTAATCAAGAACAACTCTCATAATTATGCAAATATGATATCTTTATTATTGAATTATTTTGATAATTGCAAGTCAACCTGTTTTTTAAATTGTTCATGATTTGTATTCAATAATTAATCAATTCCCTTGGTTTCAGGACGTATTCCTTAATATTAATACATACACACAAAAAAAGCTATGAAAACCCTACATTTCTCAAACTATGAAGAATCTTGTTGATTTTAAATTAGATTTAGACTAGCACAATGGAATTCCTAGCCTAAAGCTAAGCTTAAGGAGAATTACCACCCTCTCAAAATATTACAACCTTTTGTAGGACTAATAACTACTCATACAACTATACATCCAAGAACGAATTATTAAATCCAACAATCTCTTCCACTTCACATACAATACAATCAGCTTAGGTTTCTAAATCATGCAACAATTCCAATTATGAAAATTTGATCTCGCTCTCCTTCAATTTCTCCCTCAAAAGATATCACAAAAACATATTCTTGTAAAACAAGAACTCAAATAAGCTTTTCATCAATCACATACCCTATCCTTTAAGTTCAAGTAAAACAATGTTCCCACCACATAAAGTGTTTATGTCTAAACATGTTATTCTCTTAACAATTTACAAGTTAATTAAGTTCATAAACAATATGAATTTTGACTCAATCACCTAAATAACAATAATTTAGAGCACTTCATGATTTCAATCCTCATAATCTCTCTAACTAATTTAGTTAAATACATTTCAACCAGTATGTAGTTGATGAAATTATTAAGGAGACTATTATGGATTTCCTGGACTCAATAATATTAAATCTTCTTTAAATATGCTAGACCTAATTTGTCTTAAGCCAATAGAAAAGATATTTCATCAACTTATCACAATAATATTTTTCTACATTTTCAAGTATTTGAAAATCAATTAATTCTACTTGAATCAAACATGTACAAAAATATTACATTACTGGAGGGTAAATACCTAGTTCACACTTAACTACACATATAAAAATCAACTATTCCAAACATTCTAAACCACATAATGGTGTACACTATACCAATCTTAGTTTCTTCATTTGTAATAAAAAGAAAATAATGGATCTAAATCTCAAGAAAATTCATGCTACGAATCTCTATCCATTTAACTTTAATTACACATAACCAATCTTCCTTAATCATGTCTATGAAATTTCATCAAAATAATTTGTTAATTCTAACCAAAAGAATTACTTAGCTTATAGATATAGGTTATTATGGATTCCACACCCATGCATAACTTAAGGAAACCATAACCTTCAAGTTTTCCTTAAAATGGCTTCCACAACCATTCACGCACAAGTCATTTAAGCATCTTGTTTATTAGGGAGGTCATACCACAGCCTAGTATTTGAGTAGGTTCAAGTTATTTGATGCAAAATGTCAACCCAAAATACACAAATTAATAACTACACAAAATCATTTCAAAGAAATCATAGGAATTCCATTATTACTCGTTAAAATGTATTCCCAGATAATATTTTAACACATCAAATTAATGCACATACATTACTTGTGAATCTACATTCACAGTTAAAAGTGACATCCTTCAAGGTAACTTTTGTTAAGTTTCCATTAGTGTAGATAATAAAATAGTCAAAATTAACATGATGAACTCAATCATCACGTTAATTGAATCTCATCCTTACACTTGTTACACATTCCCAAAGCATGCACAACAAAGTCATTATTTTTCTTGGTAGATACAATTTCAGCTATTAAAAATGGCTACTAAGCCCATATCACATTGATAATGATGCATTAAACATATGTGAAACCATGCATGCACTCCACATATCTCACTCACCCATTGATAATCAAGTCATTAACATGCTTGGGTTTAACCCCAAAATTCTCAAGAAAATCCTTTCCCATAATGCCTTTAAGTCCTTTAACATATTTATAATAATTTGTCTTCACAAAAATATAAAGGAATATAAGAAAAAAATAAATCTTTCATGATTTTTTAAAGGACATAATAATAATAATATCCCCTATGCAACCCCTACGCTTCCAAGTTAACATACAAAATAATCCAACATGCATGCAAAATCAACATTTATACATCATCAACCTACAAGCAAGCATGTTGGCCCATTAGGTCCTAATGTTGTAACTTGGCTTTGATACCATATGTAAAGTCCCACCTTACCAACCATCAATATTATAGAGAAATAATGGTCACATTGAACACTAAGACTCAAAATAAGATAAGTTTTTTTTTTCATTATTATTATTATTATTTTTAATTACTTGGCACCCATACTTTGAACCATCACCTTTATGTCCAGTATTAACATTTATGTATGGTAATAAACACTTTCATTTTATTATCAAACAATCTACAACATTTCCGAATTAAACTCTTACTCAAAACATTGGGCCCCGTGTCACTCCTAACAATTCATTATAAATCTTATAAAAAATTAACTTTATGATTAATCCATGATGTTTAATGACCTTTACAAACATGATCTCACATTCTTAATCATGTCTTCAATGATTATCAACATGTATATTATTACATAACCCCATTCTTCATTGTCTCATAATAATGCCAATAATTCTTGAATTGAACTTCACGTTCAAGTAAAACTATAAGCCATCTTCATTGATGCATTCCTACAAACACTTTAGTAACATGAAAAACTATAGACATTGGGGAAAAATTTTACAATTAGGTTGCATCTATGTAAGCTACAACGATTGGGGAATTTTGGGAAAAAAAAATTGCAAGTATGCAATCTACATCCATTGAGGCATTTTAACAAATTATAGTTTGCAAGCATGCAGTCTAGAGCCTAATTTCTATAATTTCTATAGTGTGCAAATATCCAATCTAAAACCATTGAGGCAAATAGTTTGTAAGCATGCATCTATAGCCATTGAGGCATTTTAACAAACAATTTGCAAGCATGCAATCTACAGTCATTGAGGCATTTTAACAAACAATTTGCAAGCATGCAATCTACAACCATTGAGGCATTTTAACAAATAGTTAATAGACAATGGAAATGAAATAATTTGCGATAAATATGTTTAAACTATCATAGAGACATTAAAATAAGAATTTGAAAAATAACGTGAATCATATTAATATCATCAATGGTAAAATTTCTACAAAACAATACAATCAACAATCCCTACAGGGTAACAAAAAATATGCAAAATCAACCAGATTATAGAATCATATTCTAAAAACCATTTTTTTGGAATCAAAGTGGGGGTTACATGGTCGTAAGGAATGAATACCCCCTGATGTTGAGCTGAATCACATCCAAAACACTTAGGGACGCAATTCTTTAAATATCTCATTTACCACTTTTGTCAAACACATGGAATGAAAACTTTCATCTACAACTCTACATGAAGAAATAAAACCCAAAAGTATGCTACTATGAGTTGTTCATTGAATTTACGAATTTATAAGTACACTACATGTATGTAATCAAACATTTTACAACCTGAAAATCTACTTCCCTTGACATAATTTTACAAGCTTATTGTAGCCACTGCTACAATTTGGAAAACACATGGCAACATTGAATGCTACAACCATTAAGGCTTTCCGTCAAATGGTTTATAGCCATGTAAGCTAACAGAACTATACCAAAACATGAATCACAAACACATCGAATTATTAAGAAAATGTATTCTATGAAATGACTGAAAAAATACCTCAATTTACCTCAAGCCTTTGATCTTCCAAACCATATTTTTTTTTACCATTCTTTTTGCATTCTCTTTAAGGGATGATCCTGCAACTCCTCTAGGTATATTCTGGGTACATGTCCATTTTCTTACTTCTCTTGTAGGCTGCATGTTAGCACTTATTCATGCATAATTATATATTTAAATATAAAGTGATAACAGTACCTATTCATGGATTTGTCAAACACTTTGAAAACATGCCTTGAAACCCTGTCTAAAATGCATCTAATTACCTATTTCAATTAAAACAACGCAAAACCATAAGTCATGAAAGTCTTACCCGATTTCTTTCGTAATTCTTCTTTGTAATTACTTTTTTCAATATTTGATGTGAGGAGCTTATCCCTTTGAAGGAGGACTCTATCCCTTCATAGGTGGACCTGTAACCCCCTTCCTTTGCACTATAAAATGAAGCATTGGCCTGGTTACTGAAGATGTTGAAAGCTGAATATTTTTTAGGTGAAATGCTGCTGGAACTTAGTCTTCCTAATTGAGCTTTTGAGAGGATAGATTACATACCTTTTTGATCTCATTTGGAAGAGAGTGAGGCTTGTCAAAGTAGAGGAGATTCCTGTTTGGACCCTGGGCAGAGCTTGTACAGCATCAAGGCACCAAAGGTTGTAAAGTTCTTCTATTTCAAAGTTAATACAACCAAGTTTATTTTTCTCAATAAGCTGTGTTTTATGGTTTATTTTATGGATTCCTTGATCACCATGATGAACATGATTTATTATATTAGCTATGCAGGTGTTATTTGATGTGTACTTGTTTGTGATTGCAGGTTCTCTAAAGGAAACTCTTTCGGACAATTGAAGCATGGTTGCCACAAACTAGCGTTGGACTTAAGGTAGGGTCTAAACACCGCTTTATTTTTTATTAATGAATCACAATATGTTTAGAGAAAGGTAGATTTGTTTGTCCTGCTTGTTGCTAGATATCTGTTGATACTAGGGAGATTGGCCTTGTCCGCAAGATCGATTTATCCTGCCAACAATATTTTTAATAAATTGAGTAAAAAAATATGTGTGTGAGGTTTTAATTGTAAATATTCTCAATTATGAGAGAATATGAGTGATGATAGACTTGTAAATATCTCATAGAGATCTTAGGGATTAGGGGATCCTAGAATAAAAGATTAGTTGAGTTAAAAGTGGAATTAGAGGATTTTTAAGATTTGGATAAGAGATTTTAGGGATCAAGAGAGATATTGTTGGAGCTTGTTAAGGGATCTAGAACCTACTTGGGTTCTAATCCATTTGTATAAATTAAGAGAAGCCCATGAGGCATGAGGAGGTAGAAGTGTAAGAGTGAAAAATGAGAATAATTCTCATGTAAATATTTTATTAATGAATTATCTTTTAGTTTTAATGTAGATATGTATTGTGTGGACTTCATTGTTATGTTATGTGTTTATTTTAATTTTGAGGCCCCTTAGATTTGTTGTAATGGATGATTTAGTCCATACGTTGGACCAATAAACCACAAGTCCAAGGATCATTTCAAAATTGCAGCCTTGCTGCATCAGCATGCATCTTCATGCCTTAGTAAAGTGAGGACTATGCACCTTGATCTAATTCAAGGATCCAAGATTCTGCATCTTGATCTTTTAAATATTTAGGACTCCATGCCCTAATCCTTTTATTATAGATCCAAGACTCGATGTATTTATCTTTCATGGATTTAAGACTTTGTGCCCTAATTTCCATGGCTTGTCATCTACTCTTCTTTGAAACTCTATGCCTCACCTTAAGGTGCTAATTCTGATCTCATACCCATCTGATGGTTCATTTGTAAGGTCTTGCTCCAATACCAAGAATTGTGCATGACTTCCATGGTCATTTTGGTTTTGAAAAAATGACTTCTACAGTCATTTATAATTTAAACATCCTTGTTTGCAAATAACCATGTCCCCTGCCACATCATGCTAACTATAAGATTAAGCATATATAATCATACAAATCATGTATCATGACTTACACATGACTTCAACAGTCATTTATAATTTGAGCATACCTATTTGCAATTAACAAGGTCCCTGCTACATCCTACTCAGTACAATATTAAGCATATATAATCATACAAATCATGTATCATCCATAAATCATAATTAACCATATGTTCCATGTAACCATGATCATCTATGGATATATGGGTCTCAATCCTAGATCACCATCCACGGCATACACCTATGTCCAAACTTGGATACCAGAAGGGAAAACATCAATAATATGCACTTAACCAAAATCAGTCTTTATCATAAGCATGTACCTATCATGTGACCTAAACCAAGTCTATAGCATACAAGCATATACATAAGTTTGACATGCATAATCTTTATATAGCTACATCAAAATCACCCTCTCCAAGTGTCATCAAAGTAATCTCACCAAGAAGGGACACTACAAGATCAATGCTATACTTTGTGTGAGGATATAAGGAAAGTTGTTAAGATTGGAAACCAGGGCCAATTTCCACTTTGGACAACTCATTTGATGGAGATAATGGTTGCATTTAATTCCTCTTTTTGAGAGGACCAAATCGTCCTAAAGATCATCAAATTTGGATAAGGGAAAGTGTATTTTTTGAATTATAAGCCCATGTGTGCATATTTGGTCAGGCCGACCCTAAAGAAAATTGGACACCCTTGGAAGGATATAAATACAAGCGACCTCAACCTCATTTTGACATCATCATGAGACATTCTTCTATTCTCTTTCTTGTTTTTTTCTTACACATGTGTGAGGCAGATCTATAGAGGAATGGGTTTGCACGAAGGTGATATTGCAAGGTTCAAAGCTCACATCTCTATTTTAGGGTTTTAGGTCTAAGTAATAGGCACAACATAGGGAAATATCGGCTATAGTTGCTCGTTGACCAACTCATCTATGCAACTAAAGCATTTTAGTCACTCACGCAACATATCCTCCATGCGACTGGAAGTTAGGGTTTGGTTTTTCAATTATCTAAATTTTTCGCTTGTTGACTACAGTGTTCAGTAGTTGATCGCAAACAGTGACAGTTCATTACCAGCTTAGTTGATTTTTGTTGGATAGTTATATGACTGAATATATGGATCATTGTACTCTCTTTTTTTGAATCATTAAAATGACAATCTAATAAGAAGAAGATTTTGAAAGGGTTTTTCCCTTAGTAGGTTTTGCACTGATCTCCGACCAATCTTGTTGTCTCTATGTGTGAATTATTTTCTTCTATTGGTCCTTTATGTTTCGTTGCATTGATGATGATGATATTGTTCTTTCTATATAGTTTCATATATTTTTGAATAAAGATGTAAATATGAATAATGTTATGATGTTGTGGGGTAAATTTAATGTGTAAATGAAGAAATGTAATTATCAAAGCAAAGAACAATATAGCCCCAAGAAAATTTAACATGGTTTCAGAGCTGGGCTGAAGAAAAGTCATGGAGATTACCCCTATGACAACACCATTAAAGGATGCAAGAGAGGATGGTGGAGACCTAAAAGAATACAAGAGAGGAATGCAACAAATTACAAAGATAACCATAAATACAGATATGCAGCGGAAATAATACTTCCTTTCATTACTGTAAAATATTGAAATATGCTTACAAACAGAAATGGAAAGAAACTAGCTAGGGCAATGGTAGCTTCTCTGTGAGAAGAGATGTGGCGGCTACATGCCTCTGAACTGTGTTACAATGAGGCTCGAAAGCCTATTTATTTTTGAGAAACAATGGAAAACCCTTAACATCCAAAAACCTAACCCTAGAAGATGAACCGCCAAATTGTGGGCCCCGTTTTGGGTAAGTTGGTACATCAACTTCCCCGGGTCGTAACTTTGGCATACAATCTCCATTTGACGTGTACAATAGCTCGTTAGAAAGATCTATCCAAGCACTACAACTTTTATAAGAGAAACATCAGTCCATGGACCCACGTTGGTCCTAGATTTCCCAAAAAACGTCGTTTAGAGCCTCAAAACGGCTTCGAAGTTCAGGACCCGAAAAACTACTAAAAATAGTAAATTGTGCTACAATTAAGGAAACTGAAAAACTGAAAGAGACAGTTGTGGGGGTCCAAATGGGATAGGTGGGTGGCCACCAACATCCACCTAGATCATTCCTCCCCCCTTAGGAAGCAATGGTCCCTATTGCGTTGAGTTCCTCCCTAAGATGAGGAAGCTTCTGCTGAGTTGGGTCTCTGGTGAGCTATTCTGCAATCTCTGATGTGTCCAGTAATGTTGGGAAGCATGGTCAACGACAGTCCACATTGAACACTCGATGCAAGCGAAGGAATGTAGGAATGTTGTGCTCCAAAGCATTATTTCCCACAACCTTAGCAATGGTGTAAGGACCATGTCGGCGTGGGCGGAGCTTCTGATGGGCTCTTGTAAGGCGTTCTTTCTGTAGATGAAACCATACTTTGTTTCCCACCTGAAGCTTGTGTGGTACCCCTGTGGGTGAGGAGAAGTTGTTCCTCTGTTCTGTCATGACCGCATCCCTTTGCTGCTGCTGCTGTGTGGAGGAACCCTTCACGGGGGTCATGGATGTGGTGACGATCTTCCCCTTTCTTTGGGAGTGAGCCAGACAGATGAATTTCCTAGTCTGGGAGATGAGCTTGCTTCCTTTCTTAGTAGTGATCAAAGAGGTGGTAATAGGTGGGGCTACCTCTAGTATCCTGTATAATGAATTACCCAAAGAAATAATGACAGTGCGAGGCCTTGACTCATACATAACATGTCGCCTCCACAAGTATGGCTTGCCTAATAGTACATCACAAACATCCAGATGGGTAACATAACACAATACCTCATCTGTGAAGGGCTTGATGCTGTAGGGAAGGTGGCACTGCTGGCGAACTTTGAGATCTCGTCCTTCATGAAGCCACCCGATACTGTACAGTTGCGAGTGTGGTGTAGTCGGTAGGCCCAACTGCTTCACGACCTCTGGTGAAATAAGGTTCTTTTGGCTACCACTGTCGACAATGAATTACAGCGACGAACCCTTCACCCACATCTGTGAGTGGAAAAGACGTTCGCCCTCCTCAGGATCTTCGAGCTGATTCTTCTAGATCTTGGCAGTGGCAACAGTGACGCTAGGCTCCACATCAATGAACTGCTTCCCTTTTCCATTCCCCTTGTTGGGTTCTGACTCAGGGTCGAAACATGCATTTGATTCTGAAGCCTTCAACTCGGCCACCAGCGACTGCTTGGTCCGACACTCACTTGTGTTATGAGTGGGACTCTTGTGGAACTCACACCACTTTCCTGTGTCCTTCTTTGACTTCGTGGTGTTGTTCTTTTCTTATGGCTTCGACGGTTTGTCTTCGGTCACCTTGCCTTGGCTTTTTCCTTTGGTCTTTGAATTCATAGATCCAAAGTCTCGCTTCTTCTATTTGAACTTTTGCTCAATTTTGACAGCGTATCGGTACGCCATGCCGAGAGAGGAGATGTTCAGGAACTCCATCTCTTCCTGGATGTATCTGTGTAGGCAGCTACGGTATTTGAGTACCAAATGCAGCTCAGAATCTTTGATACCCAACTGTGTGCGAAGGGTATGAAAAATGTTTGTGAACTCCGGCACATCTTGGCCCCTTCCCTGCCGCAGTGTGGTCCATTTGATGTACTTGTCCTCACAGCTTTTGACAGGGTAGTACTGCTCCTTGACAGCATCCCAGAATGAATCCCAAGTGGGTGCGGCTGAAAAGAGGAAGCCCATACTTTCATTCTTCTGCTCGCAGTAGGTTTTCCACTAGTCCTTGACGTGGGGGACTGCTTTGAGAAGAGCGAAAACAATCTTTTCCCGACTCGAAAATTCATGAACAGAAAAATACCCATCTAGTATATTTAACCATTTATCTATGGCATCTGTGCCTATTTGACCCTCAAAGATGGGGATTTCAAAATTAACTTGTACCTTAAATGGTGTGGCATTTCCAGAGTAGCTATTGGAAGCCGATGCGTCGCCTCTGGGTAGCCGTTGAAGGATCTACGCAAAGCTATCCATCATCGCGTTCCTTTTCCGCTCGAGCGCTTCTTCGAGCAAGATTTTGATAGGACCTCCTGCCCCCTCATCTTTCTTCTCATCCGCCATGGGAGGCAGTCGGGATTTGCGAGGTTGGTCTTGCAAAGGTTCGACCAATTCAAGCCCTAACTCCTTATATATCCCGACCTCGTTGGGGACATGCAAAGAAAAACAGAGAAAAAGCAAACCGCTCTAATACCATTGATCTAGATTTAAACAGTAACACAACAAATTACAGAGATAATCATAAACATAGAGATGTAGTGGAAATAATACTTCATTTCATTAATGTAGAATACTGAAATATGCTTACAGACAGAAATGGAAATAAACCAGCTAGGGCGATAGTAGCTTATCTCTTAGAAGAGATGTGGCCGCTACATGCCTCTAAATTGTGTTACAATGAGGCTCGAAGGCCTATTTATTGTTGAGAAACAATGGAAAACCCTTAACATCCCAAAACCTAACCCTAGAAGATGAAACGCAAAATTGTGAGCCCCGTTTTGGGTAAGTTTGTACATCAACTTCCCGGGGTCTTAACTTTGGCATACGATCTTCGTTTGACGTGTACAATAGCTTGTTAGAAATATCTATCCAAGCACTACAACTTTGGGAAGAACAACATCGGTCCATGGACTTTTGTTGCTCCAAGATTTCGCAAAAAATGTTGTTTAGGGCCTCAAAATTGCTCCGAAAGTTCAGGACCCAAAAAACTGCTAAAAATAGTAAATTGTGCTACAATTAAGAAAATTGAAAAACTGAAAGAGACAGTTGTGGGGGTCCAAATGGGATAGGTGGGTGGCCACAAACATCCACCAAGATCATAAGCCTAGGCAATTTTTGTATTAGGGTTTGATGGATATTATGAGGTTATGGTTTGAGAGAAACCCTGGTTTATGATAAATTAAGATTTGAGATATGAAATCTAGAAACACTAGCATGGTCAATGTGAAGATGCTCAAGCACTTGTGACATATTTGATGAAGCTCTAGATGGGATAGTCTCTATTAGGCATGGTCGATGATAAAGTTGTCTGAAATATTGAAGGCAACATTGTTATATGGACGATGGACAGTGATGGCTCTAGAAGACTGGTTCAAGAGGGATATGATCACCTCTCATTGAAGATAAGTACTTTTTTATTATGATGTTCCATTATGTCTTTACTTTTGTTTAGAATTATGGATATAATTATTGTTCTGATTATTATGTATACTTCCTGCATCTATATCTTGGTATTTGGATGCTTCTAACCTTCTGGTGAATTGTGATAAGTGGATCCTTCTTGAGGATCACGACTAGTGTAGGAAGAGAAGAACTGGCATTGGAAAAGGGAAAGAGGCACTTGATGAAAAGTTGTCAAAATGATACAGTTTCCCATGACAAATAAGAAGGTGCACGTGTATTTGAATACTACAAGGTACATATGGTATTGGTTCAATGTTATCTCTCAACTACAATATTAGATGGCAAGGTAAGCCCTAAGGTATGATGAGAATGTCTCCTTCACAAATGGCTCATGCATATGAAAGTAATTTGGATTTGTGGTTCTTATGATGAAATGGTGCACTTGGTATTGAACAAGTATCTTACTTCTTAGACATGATGAATTTTCTAATTCTATAAAGCTCCTTAATATTGATCTTTGATATACTAGTATACTTGATGTTTGGCTAACATCTTGATTCTAATAGATGGTAACTTGATATTATTGATGATGTTTGTAATAAGCATGTAACCATGATGATAAAAGTGTAACAATGAGATTGATATTCAAGATATTTTATCGAGTTTGGTTATGTTTTGATGTGCTTAGTAATTATGGCATATAGTAAAATTGAATTCCCTGACTTGATGGATTGAGTTATGTGACAAAGAAGTAATGTTGTGATCATGATTCTTGAATTATACTCCTATCAATAATTTGACACTAACCCTTGATGAAAGATTGATGTCATGATGTAATGGTAAATTAGCTAATGCTAACATGATATGACCATGATAAATATGTGATATAGTCAGACTTTATTATCTAACAGATGTGTTGATGCATGACAGTATTATAGACAAGTTGATGATTGAAGTGGCTTCTCATTCAGAGGGAGAATCTATCCATAAGATCTCTACACCTATTATCATTTGAATTATATGTACATAATATTATTTATTGTTGAAGATAGATTTATGGACATGAATAGAAAAATATATGATATTGTTGGTCTGCAGCAAAAGTTATGGTCTAAGAAGGAAGAGTTTTCCTTACTCTAAGCCTCAATCGCACGAAAGCAAGCTTAAGGGTGTAATTGTAGCCACAACTGCATCGAATCAAGTCTAAGGGTGCAATTGTAGCCTCTCAACTGCACAGAAGAAGGCCTATGGGTGAATTTATTCTGATAGGACAAAAAAGTGAAGTTTTGTGCAAGATTCTCCTAAAGGATGTAATTCCTACAGACATGGAGCAGACAACAGAAAGTTCTATGAGCAGGGAAGTTTGAATATTTGACTTACTATAGAGAATGTGAATGTGTTTACTAAACTTGTCTTTGAAGGGGACTAGAATATGCATATAAAGATGTTATTATGATTTAACCATTGAGGCTTGTGCAAGGGTTTGACTAGATTTGGCTTATTGACATAGATAAGCAGTGTTTGGAAGTTTTGATATGATGTCTGATAATTATTTAGAACTTTGACTTGATGTTGAGATATGCTTTGGGTTGCAGATCTCACTATGATAACAAATTTGGGATTTGACCTAATGACTAGTGAATTGATTTGATGACCAATGATTTTCCTTAATAACAATGCTATAGTGACTTTCAGTGACTTATACTGGTACTCAATAGATATTATGTGTTGACATCATTAGCTTGACACATTGGTTGAAGTATAAATAGTTGTGGTTCAGTATGAAATAATATGATAATAAATGGATGGAACATGCATGACTTATCCTTGGTGTATGCATTTTCATATAGTAATAGAAATGGTTTATTTTATGATCATGAGGATGACCTAATGGAGTTTGGTAAATTTGTTGGCATGAAAATAGATGAAGTCATAACTTGATATTTAGATGCGAGCTCTTCCTGTCACCTGGTCCAAAGAATTTGTTACAGTGACATTGATGATTTTGATTTTAGTTTTGATCTGGAATCTAAAGGTTTGATGAGTTGGCTTAGTTGATTTGATTGCTCAGTACTGATTTGTGTAAGGCTAAGCATATTGCTTCGGTCAAGTGTTATTTTTGCAGAAAACATTGTATGGAACAAGCTCCTCGTTCCTGATATATCTGCATTGGCAGTTATCTAGTGAAGATAGGATGATGTGTCGATCCAAACCTCTACTTCAAAAGTGGTCCAAGGTATGATTTTGATTTTGGTTTTATATATTGGTGGTCTACTCTTGACAAGTAATGAGCCTCTCATGATCAAAGTAAGAGGGAATTGGCTTCTGAATCTCAAAATAATCAATCATGACATGATGAATCGATTTCTGAAGTTTAGAAAAGAAAAATCTATATCGTTGAAAATCAGAGGAAAATGAAAGTCGTTGGTTGTTGTCAGAAATAGTCTCATTACAAATATCTCCTCATTCTGAATCCAATGCAACTTGAATGGGCAAAAAATGACTTCAGATGGAGAAGTTATCATAAAATGAAGTTGCCCTTTTCTAAAGGAAAAAGAGGCAAAAATCCCTTGAATAATGGGTCTAAAAACCCTCTTAGTCTTCCAAATCTCCCAAAAGGTCGAAACCACCGAAAAAGGAGGACCTCTTAACAATTCAGATTACACTATCGGGCCTTAAAAGTATGAAGAAATGGCAGAAATGAGGCATATTGGAGGCTTTAACAGTGAATGCACAAGGGCTGTCAGATCTGGCCGATCAATGGTCCAGATCCGATCGACAATTGTAATCGGTGGTGGCAGAGGGTGGGTAATCGGAAGCATAACGTGTGATGGGCCAATGCGATATCACGATCGCCAATATCGGCGGATCTCAATCGGCGATACCACAAGGCAAAGGCGGGACCCCGGGTGATGCGATGGTGCGATCGGAGAAATAGGTGGATCGCAATCGGAGCTATACAATGGAGCGGGGTGATATATATATATATACACACGTGATGCAATGGCCGAACCCGATGGGGCGATGAGCCAGATTTAATATATTTTGAAATCTGTTCGATGGCATTTTTAACATATTTTCGTGTATTTCAAAATACAAAGGGACAGGCCAATTGCGACTTGTGACAGCGACTCACAAGCGGAACCAATAGGAAAATAAGGCATAGTTATGAATGTTTCAAGTCCGGATGAACTATGTTTTGGAGGATTTTCTGTGTTTTTGTAGCGTTTTTCTATGTTGACAGAAAACGACTGTTTCAGGGATTTCGAAAGCCCGATGCGTTCATCCATTATGGAATAGGTGGCATTCATCACCGAGGGCATTTAGCAATGATTGCTAACGCTCAGAGAATGGATTCGAGTGGACAAAATAGGAAGACGAAGAGCTTGAGAAGGAAAATGAACAAGCAGCGTGATCTGGCTTAAAAGCCGTGAATATCAAAGGCAGAGGGTTGCTGAGTTATTGATAGTGGCAGAGTTGTTGTTTGTTGTTGAAAGGAAGCCAAAGCAGGAAGCTAAGGTGAAGGAGGCAGTGCAGAAGCAAAAGAGCAGCCTATTGGGTCACTTGGCTTCATCGGGTCACTTGGAAGCCAAGTGAAAAGCCAAGAGGTCTGTGAACTGATAGAGGGCCAAAGAAGCTAGAGCTGAAGAGCCTAGAGCCAAAGAGTCGGAGCCAAGGGCCTGAACCAAGAGCCAAAGAGCCAGAGTCAGAGCCAAGAGCCAGAACCAAGAGCCAGAGAGCCAAGAGCCAGAGCTTCAAGAGCCAAGGGGATAACATGGGGTCTGAACCCACTATTTATGTGTAGAACAACAGGAGTTGAGCCAAAGAGCTTGTAAAAAGACTTATACCATAATCCCAGAGAGCCTAGTTGAATTGACTAGAGGTCACAGAGACATAGCCCAAGAGTTGTGGGTGAACTCCAAATTAATACTGTTGTTCATGTGTCTATTTTACTGTTCCATTGTCTCTGCTATTTTATTTGCTATTATATGCATTTATATATCAGTTTCAGCACAACAACATAAATTAAAGCAAGTAATCAGTTGAAAAAAAATACAAACATACACCCATATTTTCAAGCATTGCTTAATTCTGCATTGGTCAATCATTAATACTTGGGAAAATTTAAAGCTTTGGAAGTGGGAGAGGTTCTTGTAAGTTAGACAAGAAGCCTTAAGTGCCCCATTTTCATATCAAGTGGTATTGGAGCCTAAGTTTGGTTAACCCCGCCTTCAAAGAAGGTTATATCAGAATGCTTGATTGACAAAGCAAAGACTGCTTGTCTGAAAGGTGATTGAACAACAAGAGGTTGATTGTATGCTTGTTTTGCAAATTGACTATTTTCTGAGTTTGCAGGGGTAAAGGGAAAGTTGTTGATAGCTCAGTCCAGGAAGGAAAAATAGGAAGAAGGGCTGAAAGCATTCTTCTATCCCAAAGGCCTCAAGGAAATCCAAAGCTCAAGAGGTTTTTTGCAAGAGGTTGCTTAAATAAGCTCTTTATTTATCTTGTTGAAGTTTTTTTGTTCATTGGCATAATGACAACTTCTACAAGTGGGTCCTCAAATTCTGCCTTCTTCACAAGATTCTTTGATGAAGACATGAAGCAAGAATTGTCCACCATGATGGATATGGTGAGAGAAATGTATGAGGATGGAAAGAAGAGCAGCATGCTTAGAAAGCAGCTAAATTCCATGAAGGAAGAGAAGCAGTTGCTTGCTGAAAAATTGCAGAAAATGGAGAGGCAACTTCATATTGCAAATATGAATCTGAAAAGGATGCATGAGTTGGAAACATAGCTCTTTGTTGCCCAAGAAGCCTTAGTCAAGTATCAGATTGAAGAAGAGGTAAGCCATTCTAGTTTGTCTTCAAATTCTTTTGAAAATGCTTATATTGGTTCTTTTGAAAAACATACTAAAGGCATAGGTTCCAAGCTAATGTCCAAGATGGGCTATGAAGGAAAGGGCTTGGGAAAGCATGCAAAAGGTATTGTTGAACCAATAATGGTTGAGGAAAGGCCTAAGTATTTGGGTATTGGCTATGGATAGTCTTATGGATAGAGTTCCAAAGCTACCATGAAGGCCATTGAAACAGTCACAAGAAGGAGTTTCATTTCATGTCCTCTACCTCGGAAGTGTGAAGGTTGTATTCAAGAGGAATGCAATAGCTTGAAATATCAATTGCAGGATGCAGGTGTTCAGAGGCACACACTTGAACCAGAGAGTTAGGGAGACTCTAACAGCCTTGAAGAGATTGATGGTGTTCCAAAGGGAGCCACTTCTTCATTTGCTTCACCTCCTCATGAAGGTAATAAAGGTGAAAGAGGCAGGGATAAATCTGGTTCTAAACATTTTCCTTTTGATTGTGCAAAGCATGATAAATTTCCACATAAGTATGAGGAAATAATTGCATGTTCCTTTTGTGGTTTGGATAACCATGATGTCTCTAGATGTTGGAAGAGAATGGCCACATACAGGAAGCAGAAGAAGGAAAAGAAGCAAGAAGCTAAAGGTCCATTGGACAAGGCAAATCATGTTGTCAAGAGGATGCACATGCAGTGCACTTACTGCCATAAGCAAGGACATCTTGCTGCAAAATGTTGGACTTTGAACCCAACAATGCTTCCACCAAAGTTGAAGAAAGTGGAAAGAGAAAATGGCAGAAATGGAAGTGAAGATTCCATGAATGATGTGTCTCAAAATGATTCACATGATGATGTTGATGTGCAGAAAAAGGTAGTACCTTTGAAAGGGATTGGTAAGGAATGGTTAGAGTTCTTATCCGATTGAGATTGCATGTCTATTGATGCATCTACATTATATTTCATTTCAGCTTCGAAAGTACAGTGTGCTTAAGTGAAAGTTGAAGGATGAAATGCATGCATGAGCATGAGATGCATGAACACAGAAATGTTGATGATTTCCTTGTTTTTGAACATGTATGTGTAATTAACTTGCAGAGTTGATTGCTTTGACATGCATGTGATGCCATGTTGACTTGAAAGAAGTTAACTTGGTCTCCAAATGGAGATAATGATGAAAGTTTCATCTTTTGGAAAAAGAGTCCTAATGGTATTTTTCTACATGCTTGACTTGAAGGGTCATTTGTTTAAAGGCATGTTTTGTGGGCTTGTTGTCTATTCCATCATTTGTCTGTAAATGTAAGACACGGAGGTGTTCACAAGATGTGAAAATTTGTTTCTTTTGTTGAAGCAAGAGTTTAGGCCATCCAATTGTTGTCTGTATTTATGTTGTTGTTAACAGTTATTGTTGACAGCCTTTCAAACAGGTACAAATGAAATTTTTGTGGAGTAGATGTACTTCACATTTGTTTGAGCCACCTTGGATCAATGATAAAGGCAAAGAATTTCAAACTACCTTCTATAACCGTTTCAGTAGGAGTTCTGCAGGAAGGCAAGGAGGAAGACCAGCCCATCCAAGAAGGGAAGTGGTCAGAAACCTTGGTTTAGAGGCACTATGCAAAGGCAAGTGTAGGGAAGCTGAAAGAAGAGGGTGAGTCACTCTCATTTATTGTTCATATCAGTATATCAGTGTTTTGGAGACCAAAAGTTCTCTTAGTGGGAAGGCGTGATCCAAAAATGGATCCTAGATAAACCTCTAAGTCTAAAATACTTCATATAAGATGTAAAAGGTACCAAATGGCACAAATCCTTTGTAAATAAGAGGAAATTGAAAGTCGATGGTTGTTGTTAAAAATAGTTTCATTGCAGAGATCTCCTCATTCTAAATCCAACGCAACTTGAATGGACGAAAACGGACTTCAGATGGAGAAGCTATCATAAAATGAAGCTACCCTTTTTCAAAGGAAAAAGAGGCAAAAATCCCTTGAATAATGGATCTAAAACGCTCTTAGTCTTCCAAATCTCCCAAAAGGTCGAAACCACCGAAAAAGGAGGACCTCTTAACAATTCGGATTACACTATCGAGCCTTAAAAGTATGAAGAAATGGCGGAAATGAGGCTTATCAGAGGCTTTAACAATGAATGCACAGGGGTCGTCGGATCTGGCCGATCAACGGTCCAGATCCAATTGGAAATCACAATCAGTGACGACAGTGGGCAGGCAGTTGGAAGCATAACATGCCATGGGCCGATGTGATACTACGATCGTCGATATTGGCGGATCGCAATTGGTGATACCACAAGGCAAAGGTGAGACCCCGGGCGATGCGATGGTGCGATCGCCGAAATCGGCGGATCGCAATCGGAGCTATACAACGGAGCGGGGCGATATATATATACACACACACGATGCGATGGCCGGACCTGATGGGGTGATGAGCTAGATTTAATATATTTTGAAATTCGTTCGATGGCATTTTTAATGTATTTTCGTGTATTTCGAAATACAAAGGGATAGGCCAATTGTGACTTGCAACAGTGACTCACAGGCAGACTCGATAGGAAAATAAGGCACGGTTATGAATGTTTCAAGTCCGGATGATGTGTTTTGGAGGAATTTCCGTGTTTTTGCAGCGCTTTCCTATGTTAACAGAAAACGACTGTTTCAAGGATTTCGAAAGCCCGATGTGCTCATCCATTGTGGAATAGGTGGCATTCATCCCCGAGGGTATTTAGCAATGATTGCTAACACTCAGAGAAGGATTCGAGTGGAAAAAATAGGAAGACGAAGAGCCCGAGAGGGAAAATGAACAGGCAGTGCGATTTGGCTTAAAAGCCATGAATATCAAAGATAGAGGGCTGTTGAGTTATTGATGGTGGCCGAGTTGTTGTTTGTTGCTGAAAGGAAGCCAAAGTAGGAAGCTAAGGTGAAGGGGGTAGTGCAGAAGCAAAAGAGCAGCCTACTGGGTCACTTGGAAACCAAGTGAAAAGCCAAGAGGGCTATGAACTAATAGAGGGCCAAAGAAGCCAGAGTTGAAGAGCCTAGAGTCAAAGAGTTAGAGCTAAGAGCCAGAATCAAGAGCCAAAGAGCCAGAGTCAGATCCAAGAGCCAGAACCAAGAGCCAGAGAGCCAAGAGCCAGGGCTTCAAGAGCCAAGGGGATAACATGCAGTCTGAACCCACTATTTATGTGTAGGACAATAGGAGTTGAGCCAAAGAGCTTGTAAAAAGACTTATACCATAATCCCAGAGAGCCTAGTTGAATTGACTAGAGCTCATGGAGAAGTAGCCCAAGAGTTGTGGGTGAACTCCAAATTAATATTGTTGTTCATGTGTTTGTTTTACTGTTGCATTGTCTCTGCTATTTTAATTGTTGTTATATGCATTTATATCAGTTTCAGCACACTAATTTACAGCACAACAACATGAATTAAAGCAAGTAATCAGTTGAAAACAAATACAAACATACACCCATATTTTCAAGCATTTCTTAATTCCGCATCGGTCAATCATTAAGACTTGGGAAAATTTTAAAGCTTTGGAAGTGGGAGAGGTTCTTTTAAGTTAGACAAGAAGCCTTAAGTGCCCCATTTTCAGATCAATCGTGAAGCTATTGAAGATTTTCTGGAAAGTGGAAATGTGAATCCTTAGACACTCTAATTGAATTTTAAGAAGTTATGAAGGGACATTGTTGAACATGACTTGGCAACAAATAGTTGATTGAAGCATTAATGTTCCATGTGGACTCGTCTGTATATATGTGTGTGCATGTGTGTGTTAGAACAACCTGCATTTATTCACGATTGAGCCGCTTCATACACATTGAGTTGCCACCAAGCACCCTTCGAGAAATATGCATGGGAAGATCAAATTTTTATCTGATATATTCATTCTATGATATGTGATTGCATGGATGTATTGATGATGTTTTGGATTGTTATTGACGAGCACATTTGGGTGTTTCCTTAGGAGATCTTCTATGATGTTTTGGATGAAAAGTCTGCAACTTTAAGCATGACCAAGGTTGAGTATGATGTTGTTCACATGACCATCTGTGAGGAAAGATGCAAAAGCTCCTTCGAAAGTTGTTTGAGCAGGTTTCAGATATGACACGGATACATTGCAATGACAAAGAGTGGGAACCGATTGGTAAAGAAACCCATATATAGTTGAGACTGAGATACCTTCATATATTGAGACAATGCTTTTGTACAAGACAAGCTTAGGCTTATGGTTGGCACCTCTTTGAGAGGGAGAATGAATGTGGTATCCTTTTTGTGATAAATATATTTTTTTTGTTCTAATATGATATTTGATTTGATGTTTTGTATGAATAGGAGACAACTTTTATTGAGGCATGATGATTACTATATATGAGAACGATGACATGTTGTTGATCTACACAAAGCATCGTTGATCGAGGACATTGAGCCAACTTTTCCCCCCTGTTTGAGCTCCTAGGGTGTGGAATTGAGATGGAGGGCTCTTGGGGTTGAGGGATCTTTGGAAAATAGGGTATCACCCCTATATTTTACCCATAGGGTTGAAAATGTTTCTCTCTTGTCTTGGTATTTATAGAATATACCCCATTTGGCATCATACCCACAAGTTGGGTTTGTTGTGATTGTCCCTCCCCATCTAGCCAACAAGTGGAGGAGGCTTGGCACATGTGATCCTTACCTTTTGGTATGTTGGGTATCTAGCCAAATTTGGATTATGATGCAGGTGTTCTACCACGTGACTCTTGAGGGCCATTGCTGGGAATATCGGTAGTCAATAAGATGGGTTGAGATGTGCTCCACTATATCACCTATTGCTCGATATGGGGTTGAAGATTTTTATCTCCCCCATGAGATTTCGGGTTGAGATGTGCCCCCAATGTGATTTTGAGATGCTTTCTCTCATGTTGATGCAGGTCATAGATTTGGCTCCCTACTGATGTTTCCCGAGTGGTAGTATTGGGCTCCCCGCTGGCAGAGATTCGAGGTGGTAGCAGTGGCTCTTGATGGATAGAGGGTGGTAGATTGAGCTCCCCTCCGATGTCAAATTCTTCTTCTTTTAGATTTGAGAATGTTCAGCATATGAGCAGGGACAACCAAGAGATAAGCAGGAATAACCAAGTGATGAATTGAGATGAACAAGGACGATACATAATGATGAGATACTTGAGATTGGATATGATTTGATAACAACATACACATGACATGATGTAGATGGAATCCCCCCCTGGTTGAGAGGGAGTGTTAAGATTTGCAACTAGGTCCAAATTCCACGTCGGAAAGCTCATTTTATGGAGATAATGATCGCATTGAATTCCTCTTTTTGAGAGGATCAAAATCGACCTAAAGATCATCAAATTTGGATAAGGGAAAGTGTATTTTTGAATTATAAGCCCACATGTGCATATTTGATCAGGTCGACCCTAAAGCAAATTAGACACCCTTGGAAGGCTATAAATACAAGTGACTTCAACCTCATTTGGACATCATCATGAGACATTCTTCTATTCTCTTTCTTGTTTTTGGCTCGCACAAGTTTGAGGCAAATCCACAGAGGAATGGGTTCGCACAAAGGTGAAATTGCAAGATTTGAAGCTCACATCTTTGTTTTAGGGTTTTAGGTATCAGTCGCATGCACAACACAAAGAAATCTCAGCTACAGTCGCTCGTTGGTTGGCCAATCCGTGTGACTGAAGCATTTCAGTCTCTTGCACAACATGTCCTCCATGTGATTGGAAGTTAGGGTTTGGTTTTTTAGTTATCCAAAGTTTTTGTTCATTGACCGCAGAGAGTGACAATTCATTACAACCTTTGGGATCACGGTTTTGAGTATGAGCATGATTGGGTTCATCTCATGGATATTGTTTAGTTGATTTTGGCTTGATAGTTGTATGGATGAAGATATGGATCATTGTACTCTCTTTTTCCGAATCAATCAATGACAATCTAATAAGAAGAAGAATTTGAAAGGGTTTTGCCTTGGTCTCCAACCAATCTTGGTGTCTTTATGTGTGCATGATTTTCTTCTATTGTTACTTTATGTTCCACTACATTGATGATGATGATATTGGTCTTTTTATATAGTTGCATATGTTGTTGAATAAGGATGTAAATATGAATAATGTTATGATGTTGTGGGGTGAATCTAATGTGTAAATAAAGAAATGCAATTATCAAAGAAAATAATGTTGGCATTATGACACAGGTTTGGCTCAATGACATAAGTGTTGTCCTTGATGGCAACTCTCTCAAATAGCAGATCACAAGTTCAAGCTCTCAATATAGTAGAAAATGAGATACCCGCAGGTTCCTGTTCACAAAGTTGCGGTCATCGACAGGTTCCACAGGAGCGTCGTTCAAAAGGTGCGGACATGTTCGTAGGTGTACCAAACAAAAAGTGCGGACATAAAGTACACACACTTTCATGCAGAGAAAAACGCATGCACGTGGGAAATCTTATGGTTGGTCCATGGTATTTAGTCCGACATTTTTTATCCTATGGTTTTGGTCCGTGGTTTTGCATCTAAAGTATTAAACTCAGGTTTTGGGTCCCTAGCATTGGATCTCTATGGTTTTGGACCATGGTTTGAGAAAGGCCTAGACTATAAAAAGGAAAGGAGATCATTTGGCCAGGTATAGTTGTGTTGAATATCTTAAGAAGAGAAAGATCTGAAATACTGGCGATCGGTTGGTGAGATATAGCTGGACCTGAATCAAGGAGAAACCTGAGTATTACAAGTCGGATCTACTAATTGGTCGAGATCTCTTTGGCGCATGATTAGATCTGTAAATCTGATAGTCTAGGGTATAATTGAAGACTGATAATTTGTCTATACCCGGAGGTCCGGAAGCCAAACACAGTGCAGGTGCGGAGGTGCACAGACCAGACACAGCGCAGGTGTGGAGGTGCACAGACCAAACACAGCGTAGGTGTGGAGGTGCGCATGCTCGACACAGAGAAGACGCGGATGTTCGCAGGTTACCATTGGTGAAGTTGCGGATCGTTCTTGAAATATGTTTTAGTTGTTTTTGTCTATTACTGCAGTATTCAGGATTCTGAATTGGTGTCTGGTTGTTGTGTGCTAAGAAGTTATTGATTCAGTATTTGTACAAGGAAGTTGGTTGATTGCAGATCTATTTGATGTTTGATTGATATTCATGGATCCAGTCTAAAAATTTATGAAACGTGGTCCCTAGAAGAAAAGAGAAGGTTGAAGCCTTCAGTAGGTCAACACCTACGTACTAGTACCTCAGCTAGTACAAGAGCTAAGGGGGTTGTAGCTCCCTTCCAGGAGAGTATGGAGAACGAGAGAAGGTTGTAGCCTTCTGCAGGTTGAAGCCTACGTGCTGGTATAAGATTGCTCCAGTATAGAATCATTGTAAAAAGAAGTTTCTAATTGAAGAAGATAGAGACATATTGCAGTAGGTAGTTTTCACCCACATTGGGTTTCCACCTTATATCTTGTGTTCTTTGGTATGATTGTCTGCTCTATTTTTCTTGTTTACTGTTATATGGTTCTGACACACAGATTAATGATCAACATCTGAAGAATAAATTAAATTATAAGTCTGGAAGGTATACGCAAGATTCATTAGTTAGATCTGCAAATGTTTGTATAAATTGAAAAAGAATTTGATAATACGGATTCACCCCCCCCCCCTCCCCCCCGCCCCTTCTCAGTATTATTTTCACACATAACAATATAGCCCCAAGAAAATTTAACACAAGTTGTTTAGTGGAGGTCCCATAAGGGATTGTCATGTTATCGAATCTATATCCAATGTATGTGTCTATAATGTCCATACATGGCCTTCCCAATATTAAAGGATAGCTCCCTAGGGAGAACATAGGTTGTAGAACCATGAAGTTAGCAAGATATTCCCACAAATCCATGAAGATTACTCCATCTTCCACAATCTCTTATGTTATGATGGTAGACTAGTCACCAAGTTGTAATAGTATGGGAGTTTTTCTACAACCGCAAAGTCTCAGGGATTCCATTGTCATGTAATTCATTACATTAATAGTAGCATCAAGGTCAATCAATTTTTTGGGAGTAACTATGTAGTCAATTTTCACATTGACTATACAATTGTCATGATTCAAATATTTCACAGTAAGGAATCCCCCATCATAAGGTTTGACGATTTTCCCGTGACATATATAGTTTGAGGGTCTTTCCTTCTTCTATTGGGTCTCCTTATGCACATAATTCCCTTACAATTTTTTAGAAAATAGTAACATCTTTAATTGCTTGGAACAATGGTTTGTGAACACATGCATTCTTAAGTTCTCTTGAGAACTCAAATTCGGGCTTGATGGTAGGTTTCTCTATATCCATCTTCAGAGTAAGGAGGAACTTGGTGTTTTGAGAGAGCTTGATTTTTTGTTGGGGTCTCAGGAGAATGAGCTAGTTTCGGTTCTTCATTCAGTACTCCCTCATTACATTCTTCAATTTGCATATGAAGAGTTACTTTATTCAAGGTCTTTCTTCATCTAAGGTGGATGTTGTGACAATCCAAGGAATACATGGAGTAAGTGGGCTAGTTGGCAAGCCTAGCAATTTGTGTTGGTTGAGTTTCTTTCCCATTATTTGGGTTAGGAACGAGGTATGTAGGAAGTTGAGGTTGAGGAGAAGCAAACATGGATCGATGCATTGGTGAAGAAGGAAGAAGTTGTAAAGGTTGTTATAGTAGGGCTCGTTGAGGGCCTTTAAAGGATGGATTCCTCCATCCTTGTGGCCAAGGTTATTTAGGTGGGGGATCCATCCAAGGTTGAGAAGGAAAGAACCATGGCATCAAAGAATATAGCATTGGAGGGTAGTCCAATGTGAACTATAATATTGTGATTTGTCTTGAATCGTACCTTGAACTTTTGGCTACCATGAACACTTTTGAGAGACAAAACAAAATTTCTCCTATTCTTCAGCTTCCTAATAAACAAATACCAATCCATGAAAGGATGGACGCTTTCTTATAACATGGTTCTCAACTGATAATGCACAGACTTCAACGTAATACAATAGGCATTCTATCAACAAGTGATTTCTTCTACACTTTAAACAACATATTTCCAAAGCTAGTTCCACTTCTCCCTTCTTCTTGTTCATGTGTAACGTGTCCAACTAGGAACTTAATGAACTAAGTATATATATTTTAAAATATTCTAATATATTTCCAATCTCAGCTCTAGTAATCCCATTACTAGCATTTTTGCAGAGCATTCTATAAGGGGTCTCCCTGGTGTGAAGTCCTAACCATACCTCACACCATTTGGGATAGGAACCCCATATGATATGTGTGTCTGACTACCACCGTGTGTGTGTGTTACTCTTGGATTTTTTACTCTTGAGATCAAGTGTAAAATGGAAAAAGTATGAGGACAAAATAAACCCTCAATTTGATGGATTATAGAACACACTACAAGAAATTAACAACGGAGTAATAAGCATGAGCATTCCTTAATAAAGAATCATATAGTTTAGACTAACTAAGACATACACAAGTAAGGAAGTGTTAGAAACCAACTGCAAATTAGTTCACAACTAATTACTAGAATTTACATAGAATGAAGAGCAGGGATTCAAAGAAAACATACAAGTTGGATGCAACGAATTAGTTCCTTAACATGTAACCAATATGAAAACACACATGCATACACGACCAAAGCATTGGATAGAAATTACAAATGCCATTAATATGCATGGGAATCAATGCATGGAGTGGAAAGCTTCTCATTAATATTGCTACTCATTCAAATACAAGTACCACAAGACCATGAAAACCCAATAGTGGGATGAGTAGTTCATATCATCTCTAAAGTGCAAACCCTAGCCTTACAATCACTTATCCTATAATATACCAAGAGAAAATGTGCTCAAAGCCTAGAATGCTACAGCTATGCTAAAGTATTCAAGTGCCAAAAGCCCATTTTGAATGAGGCATGAGGGTCCTTTTCTGAAAAGGGGTGGGTGACCTTTCACCTCTCCCATGGATTTTCAATTCCCCTCATTGTCTATTTGACTCATATAACTCTTGACATTCCAAGTAACTCTTGGGTGACCTTTATTATTAACTGATCAAAAAATATTACAATATAATGAATGTAATAAAATAGGATTTGAGGCTTTAGCATGCAAATTATTACGACCGGCCACTCTTCTAATAGCTCCAACTTGTAAATGGTACTAGGTTCATCTTGCTAAGGATTTAAAGCACAGTTGAATTTGTTAGCAAGAGCTACAATACATTTACTTGAGCCATATGCATAGGGTTTTTATAGCATTCCTACATAATAATTAGAAGATTTTGTTAATGTCTTCATAAATTAGAAAATGTTCTTAACAATACATAAGGTTATATTCAAATTCCTCCTAATGCTTCTTCACAAATGGGTAAACCCTAATTAGTGAAATCATAAAAAGAAAATAGGAAAGGAGAGTAATCATTACAGCGATTTAAGGCATAGTTTCAAAAGTTCCTCACTATCCTTCAATCATTTTCAAAGGAATGGTAGATTCCTAAAACCTATGTATTATCTCTTTACACATGCGTATGACTATAATATTTAAAATTAATAACATTTTCATGCTCAGATTAGCCACTAGCAAACAATGATATTTATAATGAAACAATTGAAACAATGGGTTTAATGCCATGAATTTATATAATGTGGCAATCCTCCAACCAATGCCATTCTTGTATGCATGCAACCAATAATTAGATCACAAAATAAAAGCACGTCATCATAACAAATAAGAAATGCATAGCAATTATATTCATGAGAACACTCAAATCAATATTGAGAGATTGGGAGGAGTTTGCATCCCTGTAATGAAATAACAACAATGTTGTTATTATATTGTGGCATATGTTAATCAACCCCTATGTTTGTTGATGTTTCACAAAGCTCAATGATTTCATAAAAGATGTCAGCAATGTTTTGAATTCACTGCATAGACACTCTTCCATTTCTTCTAGCTTCCATTTCCATGTGAGGCAGTTCGATTTGGCTGAGCAGGAGATTGATTTTGTTGTTGGAGGCCAGGATAATTTTCGAGAGGACTAGAAGATCACTTCTAGTAGCAACAACAGGCACAACGAATTGATCAGAGGCAAATTCAAGCAGGTTGTCGAGATTGCTTGTGGAGAGAGAGAAAATTATCTCTAATACTTTTTGGCCAGATTATCTTGCTGAGGATTGCTAGTTTGGTATCCAGATTCTACTCAGATTTTCACTGTTACATAATAGTAATAAAAATCTCATCCGCTACACCGATTTTCCCAAGTTGGATTTTTTCAGGGACATTTTTCCCAAAACAATTGTATCAATTTTATTGTGTGTGTGCTCTCTTTTCTTAGTTCCAAGATTTTATTTTCCGCAACATTTTTATAGTGAAGAAATTGCCGTGTGATTTATTCATTATTTTTCCATAATAAAATAAACTTCATAATTAATCAATTATAAGAATAAATTCCAGTTGTTGCATTTCAAGGGAATTTTCACGTTGGAACTTGATGCACTTAAAATCAAAGGAATGGACCGTATAAGAGAGGAATTAAATTAGTGAAGACACAACTTATATAATTGTGCCTTGGTAACATTGGTCCAATAATGGAAGTCACATATATAACAGAGGACATACATAATAGTGATTTCTTATGACAGTAAGCTCATGTCAAATACTTCTACATTGTTTTGGATTGTGAAATCAAGACATTGTGGAGCATGTCCTTAAAGAACAGTCTTTGCAAAAAGACATAAGGTAAAGAAGAGACGTAGAGGTATGTACAATTTATGTGCATTTCATATGGTTTAGGGTTTTACAACTTACTTTGTGATAAGAATCTAGGGTTTGTGAATATTACATTTTTGAATATTTCTGGTGTTTATGGTTCATAAACCTAGATGGGACTTGGAATAGAAAACCCTAGCATAGTAAAAACCTAACCCTAATTGGTTGTTCCATTTAAGAAAACCCTAGCTCTTAACATCTAGGATTTGCAAAGGATAATCCAAGTTATGTGATAAAACCTTAGCAACAATGGAAGAGAATAAACCCAAGGGCTAATGTTTTCGCTGAAAGTAAAATTCTAATAAGGTTTTTTTTATCTAAAACCCTAGAGGTGCACCCTCTAAGAATCCATGGAACCCTAGATTGACAATATTGACATCACGCTCCTATCTATATATATTTTGCTTGGTTGTACTTAAAATTTGCAGGTATATAAAGGAAGCAAGATAAGAAGGTGATCCAGATATTTTACTTCAAGGATGCATACAAAATTGCATATAAAAGAGCATGTAACCAAAGAGCATAAACACATGAAAAGAAGTAGAAATCAAAAGCAACCATGAGATCAAAGGCACCAGACGATTTGATTACGGAGTTCACCCAATGTGGGTTACATCTCCAAGCCTTGCTCAATGTCGGGACGCCTCTTTCATTAAGTCTCAGCAAAAATCAAATTACATAAATGACCCTTATACCTCCATTTTCTGACATGGAATGAAAATGAAAAGCTCAATTGCAGAAACGAACATCACCAATGGATTCGTGGCGCGAAATCGTGTCAAATGACTATAAACTTGACCCTGTTATGAGCAAGTGACTTATGGAGCTCTAAGGAATCTTTAGATTCCTTGCAAAAATATTATCCAAAGATTCCCTAGGAATATTTCTCGAAATTTGTGCCTGCCTGGGCTCAATTCTAGCCTGGGGCACTCCTGGTTCCACCTCCCTGCTCCATCGATCAGACCTCTGCCTTGCTCCCCCCCACCACCCGGTCGAAAGTCATAATGGGTTTAAGAATACGTTTCTGGGTGGATTAAACAAGGTGAGGCCGCGTGGGCCATTGGCAAGTGTGCCTGGTTGGTTACGGCCCACCCAGGGTCAAATATCGCAGCTCTTGGATTAGTGTGATGTTGTGTTTTATTACCTGACGCTTTTTGGTTTTATGTTGTGGTTGGAATGTGGGGTCGCTTGTGGGCAGGCCGGCTGGCAGGCCAGGGGGGTTCGAATCCCATCGACCCTATTATATGGTGCAACATGGAATTTTGATGAGTCTGCAGGTGCATGGCCCACCCACCATATATTTGAACATATATATATGTCATTCAGTTGGCAGGGTTGGTGGCCCACAACCAATTTTTATTATTTTTTTAATTTATTATTATATAACCCACATTAGACAAAAAAAAAATTGTTGAGTTTTGAGGGTCACCGAAAAAAATTAAGAGGCGACAAATTTTACTGTTCTAGCGGGCAGATCTCGTGCGCTGATAAATTCCAAATTGTTGCCTCGTCAGTGGTTGCCATTGGGCCTAGTTTGACCAGAAATTTGACCGTCTGTATCTTGCACTTACGAACTCGTATTGAGGTGTCGTTTGTTTTGTTGGAAAGCTTGCGTCGAGATCTTCAATCTAACCCTAGTTCCACTTCAATCTAATGATTTTATTTTTGAGCTTTTTCAAAGCCACTTCTATTTTTGGAGCCACCTAGATCATTCCTCCCCACTTATGAGCTTTTGGGGCGCCAAAATATTTATCAGTCAATTGGAAAGTGAGGTAATTTCTCCCTCACTTTCTCCTTTTCAATCCATCAGGCCTTACTTAGATGCATTCCCTTGAAACCAATACTAAGGTACTCTACGTCTCCCCATCGTGAAGTCTTAATCTTCTTGTCAAGAATGATATCCTCCAGTAGCTTGTCCAAGTATTAAGGTGCAAAGTCGTCCACTGTAGGAACCTATCCAACCTCTTCGGTGTCCATGATCAAGGGAGACTCTTAAATCTTCAAGTTTTCAACATTCACCACTGAGTACATCTGCATGTATGCTGGAAAATCGAGACGAAAAGCATTGTCTCCAATATTTTTTTCTAATATGGTGAATGGGCCATATCGGATTGGTCTCAACTTCTTTCCTTCCCCTTTCATCATGTATTTGTTGATGTGGAGCTACACTCTATCTCAAATCTGGAATTGGTGATTGACTCGATGCTTATCATGTCGAGCTTTGTATTGAGCTTGAATTTTCTCCAACTGCTCCCGCACTTCCTGGTGAATCATATGAATTCTTTGAACGAACTTCTATGCTTTGTCCCTATCATCTTGCCCACTGGAATCTGCATCTCTCCCAAAGACCATGTCTAAGGGATCCTTTGGAAAATATCCAAAGTATGTGTTGAACGGTGAGCTCTGAGTGGATGAATGCACTACCCGGTTGTATGCATGTTGTACATAAGGAAGTTGCTCGTCCCACAACTTGGGATGCTTTACACAATAGCCTCAAAGTAAATGTATCACTATGCGGTTGACAACCTTTGTTTGTCTGTTGGTTTGCAGATGAAATGTCATGCTCCTCTCCAGCTTGGTGTCCATCATTCTCCACAAACTCGTCCAAAACTCTCCAAGAAAAAGAGAGTCTCGATCAAACACAATGGATGTTGGCAACCCAAAGTGGACCCATGCAAATTGGAAGAAGAGAAGAGCATTCTGCTCTGTAGTGACCTACTTTTTACAAGGCATTAAGACACATTTTGCTAAATCGATCCACAACGACTTACAAATAGTCATGACCTCTCCTAGACAAAGGAAAACCGCCAACAAAATACATTGACATACTTTCCCATGGACGACTCGGAACAGGGAGTGGTGTGTAGAGCCCCAATTTTCTATTAGTGGGCTCGCTAACTAAACACAATACACATCCCTTTACATATTGAGTTACAATATTTTTCATGTGAGGCCAATAACACAACGTTTGCAAATGACACAAAGTTTTCCCTACACCAAAATGCCCTGACACAAGAGAGGTATGTGCTTCTCTGAGTACATGTATTCTCTCATTGGTGGGGATACAAATTTTGCCAAGGTGGTACAACTATTTACCCTACAAATGGTAATTATCCACCTACAATCCATGAGTGAGCTTTGCATAAATCTCCTTAAAATCATCATCATTAACATAATATTCAGCATAACTTTCAAAAGATAAAGAAGCATTTTGCAAAACTATAGATGCATAAATAGGGCGAGAGAGCATATTTTCCAATTTGTTGTTGGTGCCCTTCTTGTATTTTATTACCAAGTGAAACTGCTGGAGGAATCCCATTCATCTGAAATGGCGTGCTTGTTGAAGCTTGGTTTGCGACTAGAGGTACTGCAAGAGCTGGTGATCTGTGTGAATGATGTTATCCTTTCCAATCAAATAGTGCTACCACTTCTTCACGCTTTGAACCAAGGCATACAACTCCTTGTCATATGTGGGATAGTTCCCAATAGCTTTGGGAGAATGTATCTGAATGGTAACATACATGTTTGCTCTGTTGCATTAGCATTGCTCCCATGGTGTACCCATTGGCATCTGTCTCGATCTCAAAAGGCTTTGGAGGTCAGGTAAGGCAAAAACTGGTGTGGTACGGATCTTCTCTTTCAATGTATCAAAGGCTTTCTACCGCTTTCCTCCCCACTGAAAGGCTTGCTTCACACTTGTCAATGCATGTAAGTGGGATGCAATGACGGAAAAGTTGGCAATGAACATTCTCTAGTATTGTACTGGACCAAGAAAGTTGTGAACTTTTGTAACATTGGTGGGTTTAGGCCACTTTACAATCACATCATCCATTTTAGAAGGATCTATTTTTAATTGTCCACCTCAGACAATGTGACCCACGTAAACGAAAGAGGTCTTACCAAATTCACACTTACACATTTTGACATAAAATTTTACTTTTTGCAAAACATCAAGCACCTTTTTAACATGCCTCACGTGATCTTCCCATGTCCTACTGAAAACAAGAATGTCATCAAGATACACAAGTACAAAATCATCAAGAAAAGGCCTGAAAATACTATTCATCACCTTCATGAATGTGGCCGAAGCATTGCATACTCTGAATGGCATCACAACCCATTCAAACAACCCCTCTTTTATCTTGAATGCAGTGTTCCATACATCCTGTTCAGCAATCAAGACCTGACGATAGCCACTGCACGAGTCCAGTGTTGTGAAATAGACAACATTTTTCAATTGATCTAACAAATCATCAATGTGAGGGAGAGGTACCAATTATTCACTATTATTTTGTTGAGTTCTCTATAGTCCACGCACATCCTCCATGTGCCATCCTTCTTTGGCATCAACACGATGGGTGATCCACATGGAGAAGAACTTGGCCTTATGACCCCTTGGTTTAGCATTTCCTGCACCTGCTTCTTTATCTCCTTCATTTCAATGGCTGACAACCTGTACATACCAATGTTGGGTAAAGGAGCATCCTACTGCAAGTGAATCTCATGTTGGATCTCACGCTTTGGAGGCAACCCACTTGGTTCTTGAAAAAAACCCATTATAGTTAGAAACAATTCATACAATTCATTTTTACGAGTGGGATCACAACCTTGGAAAGCTTCATATGTATCTACATCTTTTTCTCTCACAATCATGAGCATGCACCCTTTGCTGGAATTGATCAATCTCTTCATCTAACCTGCACTTACAAGACTGGCACTGATTTTGGCACGATGAGCTCTAACAATGTATTCCACCTCATATTTTGTGAGATGATACTTGTTTTCATGGCGAAATAAAATTGCTTTCTTGTCATACAAATATGGACTCCCCAATACAATGCCACGGATATCAAAGGGTACAACATCAAGATCAACCTCATCTACTAGTTTGAATGCAATCACAAATTAGCTCTACACTGCTTGGTTACATGTAATTTGGCTTTATCACACACCCAACCAAGAGGGTAGGGTTTTGAATGAGGCTTGGTTTCTAACCCTAACTTCTTAACCAAGGATTTTGCAATAAAATTTGCTTGTCAGATCAGATCAAACAAGGTTTCCACTTTAGTATGTTTCATTACGGCTCTAATGTGGAATAATTCAGTCCCCTTTCATTCATTAACAAGAGACTCATTTGAAGAACTTTTACTTACATGCAATTCAGCATTTTCATTGGCATGAACAAAAAGAGTACCTTGTATGCCCAGTGTTGTGATTTGTGTCTCGTTACCAGAATCGGATCCAAGGTCCTGTTGTATGTTTTTCACCGTCTTTTTCTTGTTCTTCCCACCAATCTCTTTGGTTTCAACTTTGGAAGAAACTTCCAACAATGTTCATCATCATGGCCTTCCTTCTTGCAATATGTGCAAGATGGCTTTGCTCCTTCCTCCTTCTTAGTTGTAGTTGCCTTCTTGTTCTTTCCCTTGCCTTGTCCTTTGAACTTGCCATTATGAGGTTTGAAATATGATTTCTTTAGTTTCTCTTCTTTGTCATTCTTGCCCCTACTTTCAAGGTGAATGGCCTTCACACTGGCCACATCAATAGTAGTAGGCTAAAAAAACAACAAAGGTTTCCTGATGTAACTATGTAAAGCACCAATATACTTTCTTATAGTTTATGGTGAATCAAGTGAAATACCCAAATTCAAAGCTTGTTTTCTAAACTCTTCTATGAAGCTTTGTACATTTTGACCATTTCCTTGTCTCAAATATTTCCATTCCATTAAATCCTTTTGTTGATAACCTAAAGGATAAAACTGATCTTTTAATGCATAAACAAAATTGGACCAAGAAGAAAGGAGATTACCCATTTTTTGTTGCCTTTCTACTACTTGTTCTCCCACCAAACGAAAGTGGTTCCATTCAGCCGAAGATATGCTAATTGGATCTTGGCGTCATCCTCCTCAATTTGTTGAATCTAGAAATAAACCCCGATCTGTCTGATCCAATTGTTTAATTTCTCTGCATTACATTTTCCATTATATGTGGGCAAATAAAACTTTACATCTAGCTTAAAAAATGGTTTCTTAGATGTATTCGTATGATGCTGGATAGAGTGATGAGAAGAGGAAGAAGAAAAATTATCACTAGAGGATGGAGATGGTGGTTCAGGAGGCTCTCCTCTTCCACCTTCATGATTTACCAAGTCATAGTCATCTGGTTCTTTCTTCTCAGGCTTGATTGTCTTCTCATATTCTGCAAACGACTTGTCAACTTTCTCTGCCATGGTGAAGAAGATCTTGCGATAATTTCACTCTTCCTCAATTCGAGCTTCCTCATCTGCCATGTTTCGTCTACATGTTTCACACCCCGCTTCGGGATCAAATGATTTGAGTTTTCCTTCTCCTTTTTGGAGCTTGTTCCTAGTTAGCATTCACTCATGCAACTCGCATCAAGAAGACCTGCTCTGATAACAAACTTAATCCAGATCTTTTACTTCAAGGATGCATACAAAGTTGCATATAAAAGAGCATGTAACCAAATAACATAAACACATGAAAAGAAGTGGAAATCCAAAGATGAGATCAAAGTCACAATATGATTTGATTACGGAGTTCACCTAATGTGGGTTACGTCTCCGAGCCTTGCTCAATGTGGGGAGGTTTATTTCATTAAATGGCAGCAGAAATCAAATTACATAAATGGCCCTTATACGTCCATTTTCTGACATGGACTGAAAATGCATAGCTCGATTGTAGAAACGAACATCAACATTGGATTTGTGGTGCGAAAGTGTGTCAAACAACTATAAATTTGACCATGTTTTGAGCAGGTGACTTCTGGAGCTCTACGAAATCTTTAGATTCCCTGCAAAAAGATTCTCCCAATGTTCCCTTCAAAATAGTCATGAGAATGACCCTAACGTCCTTCCCTTCTTCGTTGAAGTCGACTGCCTTTTCTTGCTGCATACAAACTTCTTAGATTGTGACCAGACAGCGTATAGATTACGTGACTTTCAGACCTGTGGCAAGGGCTCTTTTAGAGCTTCCTTAGACAGCAGATGGAAGGTTCCATATATATCTCCTTGCTGTGTAAACAAGTCTCCTCTAGTACTGTGTATAGATCCTCTTTCTGACTACGGATGATGAGTCTCTTTCTTGCTGCGTATAGGGTCAACGAACAGCAGATTCAGGCCTTCATTTAGGGCCTATATTAGCCCTCCTTTCATCTGCGGATTGCGCCTTTTGAGACAGCGTATAGGGGCTTATTTATGTTGTACATAAGTCTCCTCTTTTCTGCGTGTAGATCTCCTCATAAGTCTGCGGCTTACTGCGGCTAGGGCATCATATGCGGCGAGGGCATCACTGCAGCTAGAGCATCAGCTACTGTGGCTAGGGCATCATCTACTTAGCCCAGCATACTCTTAGTGTCTCTCTCCTTCACCAAAAACCCAAAGACGTGGAGAGGAAGAGATCACATGAAGAGTGTATGTCCCAAATGACTTCAAGTCCTCTCCTATTTATACTAAAACGTAGATGATGAATAGACATGACTATTGGGCTTCTGAGCCTACAGAAGTTGTTGGCCGACTTGACAATGTCTTATAACACAAATAAATTCATAACTCCATGAATACTTGTCGGAATCGGATGATCTTTAGATCAATCCTACACCTCTCGATGAGAGGGATCCAAGAAAAATATCAGCTGCCATAAATATGATGACCCACATGGAGTTTGGCCCTAGTTGCCAATTTTAACACAAATCCTACATCAAAGGTTATGTAAAAATTATTTCAGACAAAACCCATGTGACCAATTCATCAACTTATGTAAGGTGTTGGAGATCTAACATATGGCTCATCTAAACAAGGGGTCGACCCACACTTGTGAGGTCTATTAGGCCATTGGGAGGTCAAAATCTAGTTGTTGGGTCAAGTCATGGGACATTGGACCTCAAGTGGACAAATTAGATGTGGAACGAGCCATCACTCAATCAAAGCAAGTCTCCTTCCAAGCAAAGTCAACTCAAGTCAAGCCAAATCGACCTCCTCAAGCTAGCCATTTTTTCCTTCAACTAGCCATCAGGTCAAAGTAATGGGATACTCAACCTAAAGTGAGAAAAAAACTAGTTGTTATATATGAAGTGAACCCTCTGGGTTGTGCAAATGAGGAAACTATAAATCACCTTTTTGTGCAGTGCCCTTACGTAGGTCAGGTATGGTCCAAGATCAAAAATGTCATTATACCAGCTATTGCCTCATGGGATAAAATGAATTAGAGGAATGTGTGAAAGATTGGGCCTCGGACAAGTTTGTCCAAGAGTTATTGACGTTCCTAGCCTCTTTTGTTCACAATGTTTGGTGGGCTCATTATATGGCTACATTCCAAGATAAACAAATTCCAATGGGTAAAAAATTCAAAACAGAAATGAAGCATAGGAAGTAGAGAGGGTCCAAAATGCCTGATATTGAGGTTGGAGTTCCCTGGAGATTCTTCGATGGTGCAATCCAAGGCGCAAGCCAAGGTGACCCCCCTATTTGTGGGTCAGGTGCGGCTTCATTTCTGAACAGCTTCCACTACTTCCATACCTGCTTCTGTCCTACACGTGGCTCCAATAATCGAGCAGAATACTTTGCTCTATGGGTGGTGGTTTATGCTGCAAATTTCTATCAGGTAAAAAAGCTTCAAGTATTGGGCGACTCTCAGCTGGTCGTGGACTAGATAAATAAGAAAGTTGGAATATTCACTCCACATCTAGCCCCTGTCCAATCTGAGATTGAAAGGGAATTTACAAAATTGGAATGGTATAACTGTCGTCATATCTATGAAGAACTGAACTCTCTAGTTGATCGCCTACCCAAGGATGAAATTCATGGACATCAAAAGGTTGTAGTAATCCATCAGTTTTCTGAAGGAAAAACCTTAGGTCATGGTAATAGAAATCAAATAATTTCTAGAGCAAAGGAAAGGGATGGAAACAAGGGACTGCTGGTGCATTCTGTAATGCGCGGTTTTTTGAGATTTTGTCGATGCTTTTGTGGACACTATGAAGGCCTAATGGCCAACAAAATGTATATTTCTTTTCTTTTCTTTTTGGAAATATATTGGATTTTATTTCCTAGTGAACAAAAAAACACTGGGCTTTGACCCCATGGGAATTGTACCCCTTCAAGAGTAAACATTTTCCAGATTGATTAATTTTTCAATTTACTCAATTTTATTCTTGGGCTGTTTTTATTAATATTTATTTATTGTCCTAACATTTCCACCCGTAAATCCAACTCTTTGAAGTATTTATATGCTTGTGGGTTGCCCCAAAAGGGGGTTTAGTTTGTTGTTTTCTGCTTTTTTTGTGCAGTTTTACAGGTCTGAAGTTGCAGAATGTCAAATTAATTGTTCATCTATAGCCATTCACCAAGCTCTAGAGTAAGGTATTCATCTCTAAATTGGTAAGGGCTCCTAACACTCAACTTTCTGCTATTTCAAGGTTTATTTCTTGTAGTTAGTGATATTTTTCTAGCTGATTTGCTTTTTTCTGCAATCAATTTCTCATTTCCAGTTCAGCAAGACCCTTAAATCAACTCATATACTCTATCATCCAAGAGGTATTATTATCCTGTGTTGGAGGGTATTTTACCGTAAGGAAATCTCCCTTGGCTTTCTAGGAATTTACCTGTGTGCTACCACTTTATCATTTCATGACTACCTTAATAAGACTTGCTAACTTGGGCAATAAGAAGCCATTAATAATTTCATCTTTAATGTTTATTATAAATTTGAATAATGGTGTGGATAGTTACAGTGTCATCCTTCCTTTAATGGCATTTTGACTATAAAGTCATTTGGCATTTATTATTTCCAGTTGTTTAATGGCTGTGACATTAATTCTTACCTTTTGTTACCTCTATTATTATAAAAAAAGGCAGATATTTTCAAGTGAAAATAGAATAAAAAACACAAGAATGTCACCAAATTGTCTTTCAATACAAATGCAATGAGAAATAAACAGTATCCTCTATACATCCATTTGAAACTTATCAACAAGCTTGTTTCAGATACTATGCTAACATGATTATAAAGATCAGGATGTCGTTGTTCGAAGATGAAGGACACTCTCTACTGGCTCAGGGCTTGCATTTTTCTCTGCAACAATCTTCGACATTCCAAACATCTGCATTAAACACCCAAAGTACGATTATAGTTGTAAAAAAAATGAACTACTGTCTATATTCACTGAACTCGAGAAAATGAATCAATGAAAGAGATATTTTTGTTTAATTAACTCCATAATGAAGCGAAACAAACAAAAAAACACTATGAAGGTAAAGAATCTTTCGTTGAAGTTACCAACTATTATAAATAATGACAAGCATATTTACTACCTGACAGACACCGTGTATATAATAACAATACACATAGCTTTGTCCATCAAACCCACTATGGACAAACCCACTAAATATAGAAGTAATGTGTTTGCCATTACAAGTTTATATCATCTAAAAAAAATATAGGACATGATTGAATTAGCAATAATATTGAATATGATTGCCTATAATGGAAAGGTATGTAGTGCACGTTTTTGGAAAGTAATAATTAACTTTTTAAAGCTTATAGTACATAATATCTCTATCCAAATAAAAATGAGCCACGACACAAGAGTACCATTCAATAACAGACTATTCCTACTCGCATTGAAATCTTACAAGAGTGAGTATACAACCTTTTTAATTGTCTTCTTAAAGCATGTTTTGTGCTCATCCATGGAGGCATGAATAAACTCATCAATGTGATCCATCAAGTCAGCTACAAATGAGGCATCCTCAGATTTATTTTTCCTGCATGACCCCATTTCTGGGGTTGTAGATGATGATTTCTTCTCTGACACAGAATCTATATGTGGTGTTTTATCCATTATGGGTTCCTGTAGAAATAAATTATGTTAATTCCGTGAAGAGAATGGTAGATAAGAATATTGTTACAAAATGAAATGCAATCTTCAATGCCACTACACATTTATGCATGGATAGTGACCAGTAATCATGTCTGGTTTATACAGGGTAATGAAAATATTGAAAAACGACCAGCAGTTTTTATCATTCCATACTGAATGATTTTATGCTTGTAGACCACATAACATTTTTAAAGAATAGTCAAGGAGGGTAGGACAGGAAAAATAAATCCATGGTATAGTGCCCAGCCTAACTATAGACTAATAACCAGCCTATATCTATCTTAACTCTGGATCTACCAAGAGCTGAGAGGGGTCAAATCTCTTTTCACTCTAAAAGAGGCTTCCATCAGGAGATTTGATCCTTCTCAGTGCTTGATAATATCTGGAGTTAGGATGGATCTAGGCTGATTTAATTTCCCCCTTTAACTAGTTTATACTCCACATGAATACCATGGTCATGTTGACCACTGATGTGTCAACCACCCCATGAGCAGAGTACAATTCAGAGCAGTCAATTTTTTTCAAATTTCATCATCATTATACAGTTTCTGATCTTTATATGTAATCCAGATTCTGCTGCTCTGGACTTTGATGTAAAAATTATTCTAGCATGTTTATAAAGCCATGTAAAACATCTAAGTAAGCCTATGATTTTTTACCAAAGAATTTCATTCTAGGGAGATTTTTTTCCTCCGCCAATTATCTGTGTTTTAAAACATTTATAATCGGTAGACTTTTTCTCCCAAGCTATGCCCCGAAGCTAGAGTGTGGCTCGATGGTAAGATCTTAGGTGAGTCCTATTGTATCGAGTCTATGTAAAATATCATACTAGACCATCTCTAAAATGTCGCAGAATTTGGTTGAGTCTAGAGGTCATGTTTTTATTGTCAAAATTCCCCTTCTGTATGGGATGCCTATGTAATCCTTGATGTGAAAAGTGTCGTGTGTAGAGGTTCTAGGGGGTATGAGTATTTAATTTTACACCTCAACTTTTAAACTTTTTATCTAGACACACATTGGGGTGGAAAAATATGTTTAATCCCCTCTAGAGTCATTATTATTATTTCTTGGCAAAAAGATGGCAAAATAATTAGTCAAAAAATAAAAATGAGAGAAAATAACATTTTCTCCAAGTGGAAAAATAATTAAAAAGGGAATGTGCACTTTCCAAAAAAGGAATCAAATTCAAAATGAAGAAAAGCCTCATTTCCAAGACAAAAAAGACCCACAAAAAATTCGTTGGGCCAAAAGGAAACTATTTTCTCAAGGGAAATCGAATTTTTTGTTCCATGTGGTTATTTGAATGAGGGAATTCCAAGAAAATTATTTTTGAAGATTTTCCAATGGTTCAAAACCACCCAGTAGTTAAGATTGGTCCATCAAGGAAAGGAAGTCGAAATTTTCTAGAGATCTGTGCAGCAGTAATCAAGGGTTCGAAATTTTTTGACAAGGATCAAGCCATGGATCAAGCCCAACTAGCCATTTTCCCACTTGGAGGCTCTCATGCTCTCATCTTTCTATATAAGGAAGCTCTAAGCTCTTCATTGTATCATCATGTAATCTTGAGCTCTCGGTCAATGAAGCTCTGCTATCATTATAATATTGTTCTAAGCAATAAAATAAAAGTCTTTGGGGCAAAATTATGGTGTTATTCTTCAGGGAAATGGTATAATCTAAGTTACCACGATCCGGATCCGGATCCGAATCCGGATTCGGATTCGGATTCGGATACGGATTCACCAGTTTTTTGAAAAGCCAGGATCCGGATACGTCAAGTACAAACAATATAAAATATTTTATAATTTTTAAAAATTAAATTTATATGAAAATAAAAAAATAAAAAAAATAAAAATAGAAACATATATTACTTTTTAAATATATAGTTTTTATGTATAATATTTATAGAAATATTTGTTAGATAAATAATATCAGAATTAATATATTATTGATAAATATTAATTAAATTCATGTAAAATAAAAAATTATATTTAAAATTTAAAATATAAAACTTTTATATAATACTTTTAAAATAATTATTAATTTCAATAATATTAAAATTAATGTATCATACTATTCAAACATTAATTACTATTATTATATTTAAAATAAATGACCATTAAAGTTACTTTATATTTAAATTAAATGACCATTAACCATTATTATGTTTAAATTAAATAATCATTAAAATTACTATATATTTAAATTAAATGACCATTAAAGTTACTTTATGAAACTTACTTTATGAATCTCACTTTTCTACACTTCAAATAAAAATAAAACTTAATTAGAATATCTAAACGGTCGTAGCTTATAATTTATAATATGGTCAACCAAAGAAAAGATTAATGAACTATCGCAGCCAACTCCCTTGTTAATTATTCCCTTGTTAATTATTAGCTACGCTGCTTTTTCTTTACATTATCACGTGATTTGTACGTTGACTTAGAATTTTGTGGTGACGTCAAAAAGTTTTAGACATGGATAGATGCTAGGCAGATCTGCGCGGATCCAAATCCGCATCCGTCTCTGATACGGGGATCCGTGGATCCAACCATTGGGGCTGACGGATCCGGTAACATAGGGTATAATCCCTTTGATCTCTTGTGTTTTATATTCTACTAGTGCTTCATATTGTCATTTCCATTAACTCTTGAAAATTCATTGGTGTATAAATACCTTGCATCATTGTTTAGATTTGGAGAAACATACTAGGTAGAGCAGATATGTTGGTTTTTAGTTAAACGTTTAGACCCCTCTATCACTGTGTTATGGAAATCTCTATGGATCTAACAATTATCTTTCAAGTATGTAGAAATATTTTTGTTGATCAGATCTTGGATACTTGGGGGCATTCTCAGTTAAATCAACCAACTGGCCAAGCATAGAAGTTGAAGAACCCATAGTGGGTCACTTGAAGACTTGTTTGAATAAGAAAAGGGGTTTTCCTTACCATCTGCTCTAGATCTAAATTTAAAATATTTTCAAAATTATTTTACTATGTTGCATGGGTTCCCGAACCCGGGGGTGGGGTTCTCGAACCCGTCCTGGGTTCTCGAACCCAAGTACCGGATTCTTGTACGGGTGCTTCTGAGAAGAACCCATAAGAACCAGGTTCTTCTATGAAGAACCGGGTTCTCCATTAAAAAAATTTGGGTTCTTTTGTCTTGACAGGTACGAAAGATCCTGATGATGGGTACTTGGAACCCCAAAATTGGGTTCTTTGGAGTTCATTTTAGTTTTTATTTTTAAATTTTTAATTAATTTAATGGACTTCCCCTAATATTCCAAGTAGCTAGTTCTGCATCTTTCGAGAGGAATTTGAGTACTTATGCCTTTATCCATTCAGTAAAGAGAAATAGGTTGGGCTCAAAGAACGCAGAGAACTTAGTGTACATTCATTGCACACTTTGTCTCATATCTCAAAAAGATGTTGGTTACAAGGAGGGTCCTTTCAAGAGATGGGGCCAATACACAAATGATGCTATGTGTGTGGGCGAGGCGATACAACCAGATGACCTTATTGAGCTACTTCCAGTTGCTATGAATGAGAAAGAGCCTCAAGATGAGAGTGATTCCTACTTGGAGAGCATGCTAATTGAAGATCTCAGTGATGTTGATGACATGGCTTAAGGAAGCCATTGTTCACCATTAGCTATTTTTATTTTAGTATTTTAAAATTTCCTAGTTTTGTTTGGAGATGCCTCAAGGCAAATTTTGAATGTAGAATGACAATGGACA
>APFE031410510.1:0-12278 GCA_000404065.3 Pinus taeda | reverse complement strand
TATATAAATTATAATATACCCCCGACGAACCCACGCACCCTATTTCAGAAAATGACGTCCCCGTCCCCGTCCCAGTCCCCGTACCCGTCCCCGAACCCACGTTTCCTGGCAACATAGTTATTTTAGAACTTTGATGAATAGATCTGCTACTTGAAGAGCTTGTATTATTAAATTTGTTAATAGATCTTGTGTATATATTTCCATCTAACCTTGTATATATTTCCATTTATTTGTATATATTGTTGGGTTTTCTCGAGTTTCTATTGCAGATCTGAAAGAAGGCGTCGATCTGGGCTTGGATCTATTTGTATATATTGTTTGCAGGTTTGATTCCATCAAGATTTTGAAGAATATCAATTTCGGAAGCTAGGATTAGCCTTCTAACCTAGACAACTAGGGCTTTGGAGGTCAAGAAATTATTTTTAAGGGTCGTCTAGCCTTTTCTGGAAGGCCGCGAAGTGTTTTGAGGACTTCTTTTGCCTCAAGACCAAATTTCTCAAGGGATTTCACCTATATATAACCAAAAAAAAAAAAAAATTCAATGGTTTCGCTTGGGGTTTTGGCTATCATTTTCTTCAGATCTCATTTTTGGGCTAGCCGCTAGCCTTGAAGGGTTATTCTTGGCATCAAGAAGGGTTTGGGTATGATTTTTGTGGCTCATAAAAAATTTTAAGGCTCTTTCTTGTAGGCCGCATGCATTCTAGGCCTTTTCCCTTGGTCGCAAGCCTCTAGAGCTTTATTTCTTGTGCCATTGAATTTTATTTGCTAACCCTTGACTTTGAAAGTGATTCAACAAAAACTTTTAGGGTTTCCCCACACATTTTTAGCATAAATCCGATTTCTTGAGGCTTGACATCATTTGCAAAAAAAATTAAGGAAGTTGCATATCTTTTCCTGCCTATTTTTCCAAGGCCAAGGATTCCTTTCCTTGACTGAAGCAAAGGGTTTGATAGCATCGGAGAAGCCAAAATTTTTTGAAGTGAATTTGAGCCTTGATCTTAAGAGAATCATCATAAAAAATTTAATAAAATTTAAATAAAAATTGTCATTAATTTTATGGGTTGGCCTTAAGGTTTTGGAGGCTTTCCTCCTCAAGCCATGGGCTGTCTTGTGACTGGTATAATCCTTTGTTGAAGGTCGACTGTGTTGAGGGTTGGATCAGCTTTGCTTGAGGTTTTTTGAGTTATAATTCGTAGTTGATCTGATTCAACTTTTTATCTTGAGGAGGTTGGATTGGGAAGTTCTCTTTCATCATTGTAATCCTCCTTGAGATTGAAGAGTCCTTTCCCTTTATCAAAAGGACTCCTTCTCTTGTAATATAATAATAAAATTTTGTTCTTGAGGGAGCTTGGAAGTTGGGATCTCTATCCCATGGTATCCTGCCTCCTTATTTAGAGGGAGGCATCCTCTTTTCCTTTTCTCTTAGTCTTTAGATCTAGACTACTAACGTGTTTCCCTTGCATTGGTAGTTTCGTTGTTATCATAGTTTGGATCTGATCTCATAGTTGCATTCATTAGCTTCTTGATCTATTGCATTTGGAATTGTTCCTGTCTTTGGTTTCATTTACAAGTTGAAAATTTTAAGTAGTCTCTTTCTAATTTTGTTAGCAATCTCATTTACCATCATTCACATATGCTTTCATTATAAAACATTACTTGTTCCATTGTCTAACATATGTAAAGTCATCTTAAGAAGTGTTTACTATTAAAGGCATTTGGGATAATGCTCTAACATCTAATCTAATTGCATTTCTATTGTTTCATTGAGTAACATTTAATTTGCTTCATTAATCATTATTGTAAGCCAATCATCTTGTGCTCTTAAGTAATCATCCTAAATCTTGGTTATAAGTTCTCTATTTGAAGCATATTGTTATAATTAATTCTCATTGGAACATTTGCATTTGCATCCTAGATCTAATTTGCATCTTAAAATTTACCTCCAAGCATAATAAGCTTGGTTTATAGAGAGATAGGACAACCTTCTACATTTCCAATTTGGGAAACTTGACCCTTAGGAAATGGTTAAAACGAGTGACCTTGCAGTTCTCTTGTGGTTGAGTCCCTTGTAGGAACAAAGGCACTTGGGTTGCTAGAACTCCTGGGTAGGTATCGTTAATGAGGCCTTAGCCTCGTTCCCCAGTATTTCTCCCAACAACCTTGTTCTAAGACTTGTTTCAAAATAATTGACGAGAAGGCTTTCACCTTAGAATAGACATATAATTAAAATCAACCAAGATCTTGCATCTCACGTAGGCAGATCTTGAGCTCAATTTGTTTACTATCGAATCTTACATTCTTCTACTTGTCATTTTAAAGTTTGTTGAATATCATTTTACTTGAAATACACATTTTATTTATATTGCAAGTTAATTTCTTATTGCTTCTATATCCAATTGTTGTAATCTTTTGATCTCTCGTAGTCTTGTAGCATTGCTTCTCTTGTAATTTGACATATGGTTATCTTGTGCAAGTCCTTTACTTTGTTTTTTAGCTGGTCTCATCATTGTTTATCTTGTTAAGTGTCATATCAATTTAATCAAACCTATCTCTAATAATTCACATTGCTCAGTAATAATAATACACTTGCCAATTAACTTTAATTATAAGAAGAGTTTCGGCGTATCTTTCATGTGATTTACGCCGAAACTCTTCTTATAACTATGATGAATCACAGAAGCCTCAATTCTACAATTAACTTTAAATCAAATTTCCTAGAGGAGTGATTGCCTTGCCCTTAGTCTCCTAGAACTTGTTGTTCCAACAAGTTTTCCTCTTTCACCCATCTTTAGGGACTACCCCACATAGCTTGTCTAGGAGAGAGCTTAAACAAAGTGAGTAGGAAATAGGTGACAGCCCCTACTCTGAGCGTTGCACCTTAGGTGTAAACTTTCGGTGACAACAAGTCAATACTATGGGTCTCATAAACCTGGAGCTCAAAAACCACCGATAACTTGACCAAGTCAAGTTTACCTTAACCACCCAACAAAAATTAATAAAAATAATAATAGTAACATAGAAATTTTATTTTTACTATTTTAGTTTGAAGCTAAGTCACATGACACAAGGACACGAGACACGGAGGACACATAAATACGAGTATTCAATACGAAACACAGCGACCTAGAAACAGGACAACGGGGACACGTTTCATATATATTTAATAAATATATTATTATATATATATATTATACCCGAAATATTTTTTATTCCATATAAATGCAGGTTGCCGGCTTATCTATCAAATTAAAATTCATTTACTTTCAAAGTTATAGTTACTTTAAAAAATAAATAGATTCAAATTACTATTAGAATTGAATGTGATATGTGGGTCTTGTTTTTGATATTCATGTTATTGTTCAGTACAACTTCAAGCACATAAGAAAATAACTTAAGTTTCTATTCTATTGATTCCTCTGCCCGTTCTTGCAGAAAATGCCCCAGTTCCCTTTCCCTCTAGATGTAGATGCTAGTGCTGGTGGAGTTGGCAGTGGAGTTTGCTATGCTCTAGAAGCTGAAGAACTAGAAGTAGGAGCTATAGGAGGTAGACCACGTCCTCTATTGGTGGCAGGGGTAGCTCGGGCAAGTGGTGTCACCTGGAAACATTACAATCTCCCAATCCTGAAATCCTGAAAAACTGATAAGTCTACTGCATTTTGAATGAAATCTAAAATTCTACTTTTTCCATATGAAATCCAATGAGGCTGGAACCACTCTCAAACATCCTGAGTCATTCCATGGTAATGTTAAAAATTTAAGTAAAAGGATGAAAATGAAAATTAAGGAGAATGTCATTTTTACTTTAAGAATTTAACATTACCATGAATAGCATATCAATACTAGGGCCTAGACTTGATCATTAAGTTGCCTCACTCAAAAATTATTTGTTTCTTTCAAAAAAAATTGCAGCTTATGCAGGCAACATTTTTTACCAACGGAATACGCGTTTTCCAGATGCAAGACACGACGAAAACCAGCGAATACGTTTTACATTTTACAGGACATGATGAAAAACGTTCTCGACACGTTTTAGGGTCGTTTTCGTGTCCGGCACGTAAAATACGGGACACGGGACCTTGGAGGACGTGTCCTGTGACTTAGGTTTGAAGTTATTTTTATTTTAACATAGGGTTATTTTTATTTTTATTTTTATTTTTACCCATTCAAAATGTTTACAGGACATTACAGTACATCTCTACCATACTCGGCTAGAGAGTGTCTCTTAGTGCAAAAGATAAGATGGGGAAGATGATAAATTTATTAAATACTTGTCTAGTAAAGGTATGCAAAAATGCAGTAAATACATGATAAGGTTCCAAGCTTCCAAAGCTCCATTTTAGAATTGATACAACTGTAATATCATGCACCAAAACAATACAAAACCGATATACTTCAGAGTCACCCAACACTAAAGAAACATATTTCTACTCACATATTAGTAAAAAGTCATCACTTTCATTTTTGGTTAGTGTCAGAAATTAGCAACCAATGAAAAAAATTTAATAACTCCTAGAACCCTAGGGTCTTTACAAGATATTGTACTACCTCTAACATTATATTAGAAAATGCTTGGATGAACTACAATGTGCAATATCATCAATCTTCTCATTCTTATAAGCTAGATGATTTCTTCCAAAGCAATTGATCATGCAAATTCCAATTCTACTATCATATGCTTCTTTCTATGATGCCATGCTTTTCAAAAATCAAGACTCTTCTAGAGAATGCAACGATATATGCTACTCTAATTTCTACTCAAAAGAAAGATGAATTGTAAATTAACTTGACAGAGACGGAGCTTCCTTCAACAGTAAAGATCCTTGGGATCTTCTCCTTCCAGCTTCTTCTTAGGTTCTTGCTTTTCTTCGGCTATGTGAGCTTCATTCCTTTCCTTTCTTTTGTTGTTTTTCTTGTTTTGTGGATTGTTTGGATAGTCCCTCTTAAAATGTCCATACTCAATGCATCCATAGCATTGAATCTTGGACATATCTAGTTTTCCTTTGGACTTTCCAAACTTCCCTTTCTTCTTCTTCTTGGATTTTATCATAAAGGCTTGAGACCTTTCAGTGGGTTTGGTGTCATTTTTCACCTTTATCCTTGTTTCTTCCAGGATACATTGAGCCCATAATTCATCAAAAGGAGTAGCATCCTTTCTCGAGTTGACACTTTTTGAAAAACTACTCCATTCAGGTGGCAAAGCATTTAAAACACAAGTAGTAATTTCTGAATCAGAAACGACTTCGCTAAGCCCTTGCAACTGGTCCCTTATTTGTGAGATCTTCATAAGATAAGTGGCCATGTCTTCATCCTTTGATTTCCTTATTCTATATAGTTGATTCCTCAAGCATATCTTCAAACCTAATGTACTTATAGAGTACAACTTTACCAACTTATCATAGATTACTTTAGATGAACTCAAATCAGCAATAAACGAGGAGGACATATTGCAAATTGAAGACCTATTTTCTATTCATGTTGAAGTTATAGGTGAAGGCCTAAAATACATGGGGTTTATTCTAAAGCCAAACCTACCTGAACATTGGCTGGAATTGGCTACTTGTAAAAATTGAGAAAAGAATTTGTGTTTGGTGCAACATATGCCTATCCCTAGCAGGCAGACTAGTCCCCTACCAATCCATGATTGAAGTTACTAGTCTATTTGGCCTCACTAGCTTGGATTCCTCGTGGAATACAACACAAAGTAGAATAACTTCCTCTATGTTTCTTTGTTAGTTTTTGTGGTGTCGGAGGTGTTCTAGTCTCGAAACATTGTGGAGAGGCTAGAACACCGGAGATCTCCATAACTCAGAATCGTTTTTGGAATTCCACCCAGAAGTGTCTCAATTAGATTATTAGCCTATTTTAAATATTTCCTAAGACTAAACTTAGGAAAAGGGGTTAATTAATCAATTTTAATTGAGAAAGGTATGAATCATCTAGAAACTCACACGGATCGATCCATAAATTATCTTAGCCATCGATTATGTTTTAATCTTGGTCATTAGAGTCTCAACTGGAGATTATAAGAGGAGGTAGATGAGTAGACCGAGAACACACACTTGACACACTAGAGATCGATTTCCTTGGGCAATTCGATTTTCCAGAGAGCAACAACTGTTGACGAAAGAGTTCAAGTCAAAGAAGGGAAGCAAAGACAAAGAGGGGCAGAGATAGTGAGGTCAGAGGAAGATTTTCCAAATCCGATGAGTACTTTGCAGAGAGGCAAAGATATCCACAGAGAGGTTGCACAAGGGCTGCACAGAAGCCTCTAAGAGGCAATTTGATTTTGTTGGAAAGAAGCTAGTTTTCAATTCCAGAGACCCAGAAGATTTTCCAAAATGCCAAAGAGCAGTTTCCTAGTCAGCAGCAGGCAGGACGGTTTGTTTGGCAGTTGATTCAGGCAGAGCGTGGACAGGACTGCACTATGATGGCACAAGCCTATGCAAAGCTGGTTGGAGGGCTAGATATTCAGTAGCAGTCAAAGCCCAAATTGCTTTTGGGGTGAGGAAAAATACCTCAGTGCTCACTAGATTTTTGCCAATATTTTCTCTACATCATTGCTAGTTTTTGGCATCCCAATTGTACTCAAATTATTTCATTGTTGCTTAATAATTAAAACCCTCAGTTGCTGCAACGATTTTCCCAAGTTGGGTTTCTCCGAGGAATTTAGTCCAAAAATAACTGTCATATTTTTTGTGTGTGCTAGCATTTCTCGGATTTCAATTTATCTTCCACAATATTTTTTTTGTGAAGGTCGCAGTGTGATTTATTTGATATTTTTCGTAGCAAATAAATTGTTAATTAATTTACAGTTAGAAAAATTAATTCCAGTTGTTGCAATAGGATTTAAGTGGTGAAATTTTCACATGGAATCAAAGCGATTTTGATCAGACGAGGAAGCTCAAAAGCGGAAGCAAAAAATTGTTATTCAAAGATAGCAGTAAGACGAATTTCTGGTGGTTACGCAAATCGTAAGCCAGGCAATGCGAGTTGCTTGAGCAACTTCGATTTTTCACTACAAGTTGGCAGAAAAATTCAGCTTGTCAATTTGAGTGATTCCAACAAGCAGAAGGGTGGTTTAGCTCAGATTTTCATTGAGCAGATTCCTTGTTTGGGCACATAAGGGTTTTGCAGTAGCAGGAATCGGCGTCAAGTGGAAGAGAAAGTGCACACATAGAGAGAATTTGTCTCAGAGGGTTTCTAGCCTAGAAATCTGATTTTCTAGATGCAATCGGCAATACCTGCAAGCAGAGTTTCTCACTCCAGAAGGGAGTGCGAATAGCAGATTCAACAATGAAGCAGAGGAAGAGGGAGATTTTCGATCAAATTCAGAGATGGCCACAGATGGGCTTAGAGATCAGGATAGGTTGGAGGGAGCCTCCAACTTTGTCATCGAGAAGGCTAGGATGTCTTTCCTGTTCGAGAACATGACCTAAAAGCCTATGTGAATAATGTGGTGGAAGTACCCCAGGATGCAGATCAGCTAAAAGAATACAGGAGAGAGATGGTGAAGGTGAAGCGGTTGATCCTGGATGGATTCAGGAACCATATAGTCTCGCATATATCTCGCGAGAATATTGCCAAGGAGATATGGGACTCTTTCATCCAGCTATATCAGAACATTTTCGAGCAGCAGAAGATGTTCCTACAGGAGAAGTTGAGAAGCATCAAGATGACAAAGGGTGAAGGCATAGACTCCTTCCTCACTAGGATTCAGAAGGTCCTTGATCAACTTGTAGCCATTGAGGAGGCACATCAACCAACAAAGCCTATACGTTTGGCACTGAATAGTGTCTCAGAGGAGTGGAAGGTGTTTGTCCAAAGTATCTTGGGTAGAAACACATTGCCTAAATGGGACAGGATGTGGTCAGACCTATAGCAGGAGGAGTTGAGGCGAGCTCTATTAAAGAGCACCATCAGCAGAAGCAGCAGCGAGGGCACGAAGGGTGAGAAGGAAGAGGAGAATGTGGCCCTAGCATCAAAGGGTCCCAGCCAGGGACAACGGGAGAAGAAGAAGAAGAAGGACCTATCTAAGGTCAAGTGCTTCAAGTGTGGCGAGTTTGGCCACTACAGTACCCACTGTCCTCTTAGGAAGAAGGACAAGCAGGAGAAGCAAGACCAGGCAGCAACATCCATAGAGATAGACAAGTTGTCCTCTAGACTGGAGGAAGGTTTTGCCATGTTTGCAGCTATACCTCCAAGAGAGAGGTGAACCAATATGAAGTTATAATCCCAGAGCAGTGCAGACTTCAGCAAGGTCCATTGAGGTGACCTCCTCATGGATCATTACCTTGCTACAAGAGCCCATAGTATTCAGTAGCAGGATGGATCAGTGTCAATGATGCAATCAGATTACCCGAGTGATCAAGAGCGTAGTGTAATGTTGACAGCGGAGCAAGAGGCTCAGTAGCAGAGTCAGCAGTAGTGCAGATTCTTCAATGGACAGTGCAGTGGCTAGTAGCAATCGGGACTCAGGAGATTGATGCAGCATGAGAAGAAGTTGATTCAATACTTAGGATGCTTCTTAGTTGCAATAGCAACAAATGCGAGGGAGTTGCAGTGCAGATGCAGAGTTGGCAGCAGCATAGCAGTGTCAGCAGCAGCACATATGCAGAATCATATTTGTGCAATGGTTGGTGGGTAGTGGCAGCTCGTCACAATGGCAAGACATCAGCAGTGTGATAGAGGGTGATACAGAGACAAGGTGTTGTAATAGTAGTGCAACATTATAACACCTTCCACGCTAAGAGGGAGTGTTAGTTTTTGTAGCATCAGAGGTGTTCTTGTCTCAACTTTGTGGAGAGGCTAAAACACAGGAGTTCTCCATAACCCAAAAACCATTTCTAGAAATTCCACCTAGAAGTGTCTCAATTGGATTATTAGCCCATTTTTAAATATTTCCTAAGTCTAAACTTAGGAAAAGGGGTTAATTAATTAGTGAATCATCTAGAAACTCACACGGATCGATCCACAAATGATCTCAACAATCGATTATGTTTTAATCTTGGTCGTTGGAGTCCCATCTGGAGATTATAAGAAGAGGTCGATGGGTAGATGAGAACACACACTTGACACACTAGAGATCGATTTCCTTGGGCAGTTCGATTTTCCATAGAGCAGCAATTGTTATCGGAAGAGTTTGAGCCAGAGAAAGGAAGCAACGACAAAGAGGGGCAGAGAGAGTGAGGTCGGAGGAAGATTTTTCAGATCCAATGAGTACTTTGCATAGAGGCAGGGATAACCACAAAGAGGTGTTAGAAAATGAGAAAGGCAGAAAGATTTTCTTATACTTGATAATTACTTGGGATGTTCTTCACTTCTTATTAGGTTTCTTTATATCTTCTTTTCTTTTAGTTCATCAAGCAATTACCAAAGCAATAGCACATAAAACAATGGATACCAAATGTAGACACACAGCCAGGGAAAAACTCCTCTCTAAGGGAAAACCCAGTCAGTAATTCTTCAATAGTTTTCTAGAGATATTCCAAGACTCTTGACCTTAACACAAACTTTCCTCCACACCAAGTCAGCCTTCCTCTTCTCTTGCAGATGATCCTACTTGACGTGGAAGATACCAAATGTAGGCACACAGCCAGGGAAAAACTCCTCTCTAAGGGAAAACCCAGTCAGTAATTCTTCAATAGTTTTCTAGAGATATTCCAAGACTCTTGACCTTAACACAAACTTTCCTCCACACCAAGTCAGCCTTCCTCTTCTCTTGCAGATGATCCTACTTGACCTGGCAGCAGTGGCAGCACTTTCTTCGACCCAACAACTTCTATCTTGCCTTGGAGACTTCGATCTTCACTATGATACTTCGATCTTCTCTTAGAAACTTCGATCTTGGCCCAATACAACTTCTAGAGGCAACAGCATCCAGCGACAACAACTTCGACCTATACTTTGATCTGGCAGCAACAACATATTGAAACTGGCTACAACATCAACAAGAGAACTTCTATCTTCCAAAACAGGGCACAAGAGAGAGAGAGACAGCGAGAGAAAGATAGAAGCACCAAAATTTTGATTTTCCTCTTTTCCTTCTCCTAGACCAAACTCACACTTCCTTTTCCTCCTTTTATTTCGCACTTTTTCTAGCTTCAAGAGATATCGAACTTGCTTGCGCGAGAGTGCTTCAAACAGAATTCGAACTACTTCATTTATAGTCATTTGGTGAGGTCGAATACCCCTCTTGAGGTCAACTCGATCGTTTTAAGGCCGACTTGGTGTGGAGACAACATAATTCATATTTGACTCAATACTTAACCTTTTTACATGATTCAAAAGCCCAAGAAGGGTCTCTTTAAAAGTACAATGACTCTATTAACTCAAAATAAATCCTAGAAGTCCTCAATGGGGACTTGACCTAAAACATGATGACCCAAGCATGAAACCCATGCTTTAATAAGTCATAATAATAATAATTATTATTATTTTCTTTATTATTTTGACAAGTACATTACAAGATGACTCAAATACAGTAAATGAAGACCGAACCTAGTTACATTTTCCAACACTCCCTCTTAACTAGGGAGGTATTCATCATATACAAGTACAAGGAAGATCTCAACTATATGAACCATTAAGAATTTTTAGGCACCGCAATGCCATGGACTAGATTCCTGACCAGGGAAATCTATCCATTGGTCTCTCAATAGTTTAGACACCGCAATGCCATGGACTAGATTCCTGACCAAGGGAATCTATCCATGTGGGAATTAAATGGACTCAAGCTTTCAGCCTCTCTAGGTACCATCAGGCTTCCTTGCTTACCACCAACCCAGGGATCCAGGTGTGTATCAAAAACAGAGCTCTATAACCAACACCACCTTTTCCAAATTCGGGACCTAGACATCAACACAAAGTGTTGGCCAGATGTCCTCCCAAGCAATGCTTCACTCACAAAGCCTCAACACTCCTTGATCCAACAGATCAAGGATAACCAATCTCTCCCAATCAAACTGATTGGTAACCAGCATGCTATCAACACCTTCGAGAGATTCACTTGTACAAACACAACCCCAACCAATAATATACTTTCACATGTACATAATCAAATACAAACCTTCGAGGTCTTCCAAACAACAGATGTCGCTTCTGATCATATTAGGACTATCAATCGAATCTTTGACAGAAGATTCCTCAATCATACACTTTCATTTCCTACTTCATATACAACAACATATCTTCAAAAACATTCTCCAATCAATTCTATGTTATACCCTCCCTCTCAACCACAGAGCTTCCCTTTATCCAGGCTCCCTCTTAATCTCAAGGAGATCAACTTCTTTTCTTCAACATCGGAGAATCTTTGGTGGCTTTCAATCATCTCATCAAAGTTATCATTATTCACATCATGCTTATCATATCAACAAATATATTCACCATCTTGAAGATTGTGTACCTACACAACTTAGATGGAAAGTACAACCAAATCTATAGAAGCATGAAGTTAGCCATATCAAAGTCACAGAAGCATTTCAACCTCATATATATCAGATACCCAAACCAAAGACATATTCTTCAACATCTTGCTAGGGACTTTGTCATAAACCTTAGACTACTTCATAACAAATTTCATTACATCTAGGGTTTCAATGTTTCTTCCAAAGGTATGACATACCCTACTACAACATATAGCAAACCCTAGAAACAATTCAAACAAATATAGATCTACAAGGCATCTAACAACTTTCAGAATTCATATGTTAGACTTCCCACTAGGATTTCATACAAATCCTAGATTTCATACAAGAGAATTAATCAATCATAACCAATCACAACTTAGTCAATAACAAGACCAACTTCCACTAGGGTTAGTTGCAAACCCTAGATTTTTCAATCAAACAATAATCACAACTAAATCTCAAATCTCAAATTATCACATTGTCATCATACCTCAGAGATTTTCACTTCTACTAAGGTTTAACTCCAAAACCCTAGAATTTCACAAATACTATCATCCTAGAGAAACAAACTTTGACTAGGACTTAGTTCCAAATCCTAGGATTCATGATCACCAATAAACAGGTCAACTCATACATCTAGAACTTCATCATCATACATAGGCATTTCATATCATGTGTTAGTCAAACCCAACTTCACAAATATCAAAAAGAGTTAGACATACAACAAACTTGATTAGACTAGGGTTTGATCGGACAAGCACACATTCCAAGGAAATCATTTCTAAGCTAATTCACAGGACATGTCCCTCAAGGTCATGTGTCCCGTATTTCACGTGTCGAACACGAAATACGACCTAAAACGTGTCCAAA
>APFE031410505.1:10577-38845 GCA_000404065.3 Pinus taeda | reverse complement strand
CACTCAAGAGATCAGGTAGGAAAGCTTAGTTTCCAGCAAGATATAGGGAAAATTCTTTTATAACGAGTATGATGAATGATTTTGAACCTTCTAGTTATAAGGTAGAAAGTGAATGTAGTGAATGGAAAACAACTATGGAACAGGAATATGAATCTATAATCAGAAACAACACTTGCGAGTTAAACAAACCATAGGTTGTAAATGGTTGTATAAACCCAAGATGAATGCAGATGGAACCATAGATAAATTAAAAGCTAGATTGGTAGCAAAGGGGTATTCACAAAAAGAAGGCATTGACTATGAAGAAACCTTTTGCCTTGTAGCTAAACTAAATATTATCATAATGTTGATTGCTTTAGCTACTAAGAAACATTGGATGATTCACCAACTAGATGTAAAATCTGCACTTTTAAATGGGGAATTGAAAGAGGAGGTTTATTTAGAGCAACCTGAGGGGTTTGTCCAGAAAGGGAAAGAATATTTAGTCTGTAGATTAAAGAAAGCTCTATATGGACTAAAACAAGCACCCAGGTCCTGGTATGAAAAGATTGATTCATTTTTTCTGCAACTTGGTTACAACAAAAGTAAAAACGACCCTAATCTGTATACCATGAAAGATGAAAATGGGGCGCATAGTGTTGATTTCTTTGTATGTAGATGATTTAATTATTACAGGGGATGTTATTTCTCTAATCAAGAAATCAAGCAACAAACGTCACAAGTGTTTGAAATGAAAGACCTTGGTGAATTAAGATACTATTTGGGTCTTGAGATCTAGAGAGATTCAAGACAGAATTTTGTGTCCCAAGGTAAGTATGTCAGAGGTCTATTGGAAAGATTCAGGATGGGTATCACTACAACAGAACATTAAACTCCAGAGTGAGGATGGCTTAAAGAGGCAGATGCGACACTTTATAGACAGTTGGTTGAGAGATTAATCTACCTGACCACAACTAGACCAGATTTGGCTTATGCAGTTAGTGTGCTAAGTCAATACATGTCCAAACCACTTGAGAGTCATTGGAATGCAGCAAAAGGTGTGACTATGGTATTATTTATACTCATTCTTCTGATGTTAGATTAATAGGATTTACAAATTCCGACTGCGCTGGAAATGTAGATGACCGCAGATCCATAACAGGCTTTGCATTCAACATTGGATCCGGGGTGATTACATGGAGCAGTAAGAAACAGAACACAGTGTCGTTGTCTTCAGTGGAAGCAGAGTATCAAGCTATGTGTGCAGTAACATGTGAGGCAGTTTGGTTGCAGAGACTTCTCCAAGATGTTGGGGAAGAACAGAAAGATGCAACAACAATTAAATGCGACAACCGGAGTTCAATCAAACTTTCTAATAATCCATTGTTTCACAAGATCACTAAACACATTGATACACAATTCCACTTTGTCAGGGAGAAAGTTGCAGACATTTTCACTAAGCCTCTTGGCAAAATTATGTTTGAAATGTTTAGGGAGATGTTAGGCATATTTGTGAACCCCTTCTCCATTAAGGGGGAGTGCTGAAGATAATGGAGAATCCTATAATAGTGTGAGTTGGTTTAGGAGACCTTAGAATAGGAATTGGTTTCTATTTCTTAGGGCACGGTTCTAACTTCCCTATAGCTATGTATGCTATATAATGTTTGAAGTATATTGAGAATCTAGAGTGTTCTGTAGAGCTAGACTCTCCTCATTCAGACTCTCCTTCGTAGAGCTGACCAGTGAGTTTTTACCATTGAGTTTTTATTTATAAATTCAACCATCTCATTTTGACAACTCTAATCCATAATGCCACTCCCATCAATTATAAACTTATATCAATTAAATCTTTTTAGGGGAAAAAAGCAAAATCTATTTTCTTTTCATGGAATTGTAAATTTTAAGTGTGCAAATTAAAAAATAAAATTAAAAATGTGAAGGGTTAAGATTGCATAGTCCCGTGCTATAGAGATTCTTGGGACATCAGTTGGATGCAAATTTCACTCATAAATGCATGATATCAGTCCAATTTGAATAACCTAGGGTTTAGTACGACAAATAAAAAAGGGCATATAGTTCTATCAGTCCAATTTGAATAACCTAGGGTTTAGTATGACAAATCAAAAAGGGCATATAGTTGACGAGTTATCCAACTCCATTTTTAATTTGGAGAATCTCTTCTCATGGAAAATGAAAAAAAATCTTCCTACAGTATTTACAGGAGAACGTTTCACCCCTCGAGATCGTCATTTTCACAAACTGAATTGCAGGGATTTCAAGAAAGAAAAAAACCTTGATTTCCAACCTACCAGAAATCATGAAACAGAAATAGCAAAAGAATTACAGTAATATCTAAAACGACTCCCGCCAATTGTACGTCTGCAACTCTCCCTCGCAGTCTCCTGACTTTCATCATTCCCTCGGTAAAAAGTTATTTGTAAACAAGAAAAGAACCGAAAAATTATATGAAAGGGAAATTTTTGGCCATGACCTAACGACACAAATTGTCCACAAAACTCGAAGTACGCTAGGAAAATGATGCAGAGAATCAAACTGGGGGCTCTGTAAAATTCTCAAAACAATCATGAAGTGACAATTGCTGATACACAAACATCATTACACAATGAAACCTAAATTGATTTAACCAATTAAAATGCAAAAAACAATTAAATTATTTTAAAAATAAATTAAATAAATTTCAAATGTAAACATGGTAAAATACTTTAATTATAAATTCTGTTTCAAATTCCAAGATGAGAAAATTACAAAAGTATATTTAAGAAGATAAGATATGTACATTCAGATTCGGACGGAATTCATTGAATGTTTGAGTGCCGTCCTTCCCAGTCCCAGCAGCTGAAAAGCGGAAAAGCTAATCCAGTTGGAGTCTGCATGCCAGCTATCAGATCAAGCATATCTTTACGTTGAGTTGCATTTAAAGAAGACGACTCACATTTTCATTCACCGACTACCCACGTCCGTACATACTACTGCTTTTGTGAACGTGAGTGAAATGGGGTGTATTTTGTTTTCCTCACGTTGAAATAGGATAATGTCATGTAACTAAATGTTACGTTAAAAACACACCTAATTTATAACTATTTTGCATGTTATAGTTGTTCTCTTTATTTAAATTCAAAAGTAAGATAGGTATATAGCGTAATACTTATTTATTAATTTTTAAAAAAAATATTAATATATAAAGCGTAATACTTAAAAAAGTTTTTGTTTATTAAAAAGATATTTATTAATTTAATTAAAATATATTATTCAATGTATAATTTATTTTTTTAATAATTTATTTATAAAATTTAAAATATTATTTAAAATTTATTTATTTTAAATATTATTAGTTTCACATTATTTTATTATTTATTAAAGATAGATTAGTTAGCATTTAATGTGAAATGTTGAGGATGGTTTTCCATTTCTTAATAACTGAAAACAAAGGGTTGTTCATTATTGATTGTTGACAACTATATCAGTGTTTCAATTGTCAATATATCAGTTTTTCAATTGTCAAAGTATTAGTGTCTAAGATTTTTTTTATTAAATTGTAAGTTGTATTGTGCATATTTTATTATACACTTTTCTAATGTCATGACAATAGAGTGCTCACAAATTTGGTCTTTGTTTATGTACAAAAACGTTCTCTAAGCAATAATTAAACATTAATAATGCATGTATGTGAGTAGAGAATTCAAGCACTCATGGGCCAAAGTGGACCATTCGTCCAGTAAAAGTTCATGAATCAAAGTAAAAGTCATGAGCAAATGAAGAATTATAAAATAAATATTAATGTTTTATTAATATATTAAAATTTTCAGTTCATCAAGTTGTTAAAATAAATAAATATATATGAAAGGATGATGAGTATGTTGAACAATAATCACAGTCCCAAATTTAAAAAAATTAAATTGATATTAAAATAAAGTTGCAAGCACCATGTGTAAAGCATAACATAGATAGAAATAGACAATATCAATAAAGTTCATAAAGCATAACATAGATAGAAATAAACAATATCAATAAAATTCATTTATGAACTCCTTCATCGATGTGGGACGTAGTAATATAATGGTTTAAGATAATAATAATCTAAGCACTATGTAAGCTTTTTATGATAAGTATTATATATTTTATGAAAAAACCCAAAATTCATAAAGTTAGGTATATTCATAAAGGGAAAATAAGTAACGATTTGTTATCGAAATCTTTAAACTTTACAAATTGCATAACTTGTTCTAGAGCCATTCATCAAAAAGAGTTCAAATTGAACATAAAATTCTTTAATGGTATGAGCAAAAGCTCTACATGGTGGATAGATATTGTCCCTTTTAGAAGTTACATTAATAATGGGTGGAATTTGATCAATTTTCATTCATGACTTATTTTGGTAGTTTGATTTTTTTTACTAACCATGACTTATCTCCCTTTTTTTCTTCCTAATCTCTTGTTTTCCAATTTTACCTCTTTTTCTTCTAATTTTGGTTTCACCTTTCTCCATGCATTTATATAAGCTTCTATTTTGGCAAATCTTTATAATTTTTAACTTTAATTTAGATATATTTAAACTAGGCAACAGATATTTGCTAATATGTAACTTGTTTTAATATTAATATTATTAATCATTTTAATATCATATTTTTATTAGTTATGTATATTTAAAACTAGTTAATTTTCTTAATTTCTAGATGATTTCGTGTCGCACATAGATTTAATTTATGTCCAATGACATATTAAACTCATATCCAATATATCATATCCAATATATTATTATAAGAGAAAAAAACAAATCATAATTAAAAGAACTCCATTTTAACTTTAGAATAAAATATAAAACTATTTCACTGGGCGCTTCCTCGAACTTAAAAATAAGTCAACGCCCCCATACCTAAAAACATCTCTAAAAAACAAAATTAAAACTATACATTTTGAAACTATTAACTAATCATTTTAATTGGTAATAATTAATATCCCACTACAAATTTACACTAATAATTTATAATCAATTTTATCTCTTTCAACATATATATAAATATAATAATTATATACAATTTACCTCACCACTATTTTCTCAATGAATAATAAGGATGTAATAGTCACCATCTGAAACTAAGCTCACCTAGCACCGCTCTTGTCATTGGACACCATTTGAACTATCGAATGTGATGAGGATTGTGGATTGATGCAAGTACGAGAAGCATTCAAAATATGAGTTGTATTGCTGCAATGTTGTATATTGTGTCATATATCTCATTGATTTATGTAGATATCCACTAAACCTTTATTTGGACAATTCACTACAACTTTTTGACTCATTTAATATTATCCCATATGTGGAAGTGCTAGAGCTATTTCATTTTCCCATATATAGAAAGTTGGCTAGTGCCATTTCTTTTACATTGTGATGAATTATACATTATATGAATATAATATATATTATAACACTTCTATTTTTATAACTTAACATTAACACTTTAAATATATTTTTCATTTTTTATTATTATTATTGATAATTAGTGTAATCCAAGATTACAATTGAGATGCTTGTGACAGTTTATGGGTTAGGGACACTATAAGAGAATTTTTGAATATTCCAAAACCAAAATTGAGTACCAATTTATCCAAAAAAGATGATAAAGATTACAACTAGTGAAGTTTAGAAGGAAGAAAACGGTAGCCTCGGTAACTAACCCTCTGACAAAATCCATTTCCATACATTTTTGTGAACTAACAATGCATATGATTACTACAAAACTAAGACAGACAACACAAACACATAACAAACATCAAACATCACGAAACACGAGTTCAAATAACAGAAGATGATATAAAATTCACTTGTCCAAAATAATCACTGGATGTTCAGGAGATGAATTTCCACTAGCCATGTTGATAGGTTTAGAATTGATGATCATCTCCCCATTATGTGGTGTGGGAGAATTAGTATTCGAGTTTGTAGTGATGTAGGGCTCAATTTTGTTCAAGCACATTGTTATCTCGTCCATATCATACCAGATGTCTTGCATAATTCTCTTAATCTCCTCATGACTCGCAAACATATTATAGATGTCCACCTCCTTGTCATGTAACACCGTATGCAATAGATTGGTCATTTGTTGGTGTTGGAATATTGAGTGAAAAAAGTGTAATCGTCACTTCATTTTCATAGGTCAAAAACACAATTGGTATTCTGTACACAGATTTCTGAGTCAGAATGATACATTTTCTCTCCAATTTCTTTTGCTTCCAAAGTCTGAATCTCTTGTCGAAATTCCAGAGGCATGACATCAAAAAAATTGGTTGGTGATTCCCATCCAAAGAGATGACGTTATGTAGAGGAGGATGTTGTTGTTGAACCTCCGCTACAACTAAGTAAGCATTGCCTACACACCATGCAAAACCAAATTGTAGAAATAAACTTCACACATAGATTATGGAACTTCCCCTTAAGGGCTACTAAATAGGCGACTGGACAAAGACAACCCCCGAAGATCCCAGTATCCATGGGAAGAGGTGATGATTGAAAATACCCAGATGCCGACACTATACTAATGTCGTCCACAAGAAAAAAATAAGAAACTTTGTAATGAAAGTAAAACTGATACCAACTGAATTGCACCCAAGAAGACCGGACTACCTCGTGGGTGAACCAAATTACTTTTTGTTTTGGATGAGGACTCACATTGCTAAAACGAAATAGAAAATGTGCCACTATACCAATCCTTGACGACCAAGAATGGACAATTGAAAGATATACTCGAGGGGTTGAGGGTTTATAAGTTATTTGAAGGTAGTACAACAACCAGTTCGAAAGAAGGTCCCAAAGAATTGTTGTGTAAAGAGCGGAAAAAAATATTTATGACCTTTTGTGGTACCTGAATCCCTACCTAGAACTAATGAGTAAGAACCTACCAAGGAGATACAACCAACACAAAATACTCTCTCTCCTCACAATAACCAAACTTGATACTTGACTTCAAGGTAGTGGTAGCCCAAAGAGAAAAACTTCAATACCCTTAACAATGATAGGAGACCCCGATTGAGAAAATATCAAATTATAAAACACTATACCTAAATGCATACATGGACGAGACCACCCTTTACCCAGGAAAGACATCAACCAAGCACATGACTTAAGAGGATAAAGGCTAATGAATATAGGATGATCAAATTCCAGATAACTACTTTTTTAATCTAAGCAAGAAACTTCTTGAGAGATAGAATTAGTTTGGGCTCTGAAAGAATGCTGCACATACCCTACATAAATTTTGGCTAAACCGCTCCACCCAGGAATCGCATCGGTTGGTTTCCACCCTTGTATCTCATGCAAGGTGAGAACAAACATTATATACCAAGTCATACGTTATCAGACCCAAAATGAAATCGAAACCATGCTCCCACCAGACACCAAGTGGAAAACCTTCCTCTGAGACCCACTTGGCCAGAAACCTCATGATGTGATTATTATTAATGTTAGCTGATCGATTGTCAGATGAATTCAGTTTTTCAGTTTTACAGCCAATCCATTTTGTTGAGGTTTGAAATTATTCTTCTTCTTAGGGTCCCACCACGACAACTTAAATGCACTGATCAACATACTATGCGATCGCTTGATGCCTAACCTAACTATTGTCTACGCAGTTGCACAATAATTCCATGTGTAGGACTCAGACACACCTCCCTATACCCACCTCCAGCTTGGATAGCCAAACTTTGTGCATGCAACTCGTTACTTGTGGCTTGCTGACATTTGAAACACAATGTATCCCTTGGGAAAATCCACTATGTCGGGCTCATCCCTCGTTGATCGTTCACCGGAAAAGCACCCCCATTGTGGGGGTCATCTCAGGTCGTGCTCTTTCTTGATCTATTTTCTACTTTAACTCTGGTATCAAATCAAGCTGTAACTATTGAAGCCATTCCTCCTTCAGATCCACATCAGTGGCCTCACTACTCCATTTAGCATGACAATCGACTTCCCATTTACCCTCTCTCTTTTTGTGGATGAGAATTATGTCATCAAAATTCTGTAGCAGTTCCTTGATAGCACGCGCCACCTCTAAAAGTCACCAACTCCAAATAGATTTTTCCAGTGGATGACCTAGTAGTAAATTCTAAACCATTCTAATGGAAATTTGGGAATCTCCATGAAACTGGAGTAGACGAATGCCTTTCCTAGCTGTGATTTGAAGACCCTTTTTCGGTGCCCAGAATTCCACCTGATTATTCGTGGTTTCTCCACATGAGAAGGGAAAAACATAAATTGGCTGCAGATTATCATCCCTCAATAGCCCACCACAACCTACCAATCCAACGTTGCCTCGTGATGAGCCATCAATGCTCAACACAGAGAAAGATTGATGAGTTGTTGATAAAAAACATTCTACATATAGACTTGGTTTTTGGGTAATGTGACATGGATATCGGTGATCAATGTTAATATGTAGTTTTTTCAAAATAAACAACTCCTCCTCCAGCTGCGACCCCTCGGATGGAATTGGAAGATGTGCTAACAATGTTTCTCTGATATTTGTACAAATATGCTATTGTACCAAGTAGGCAGGTCTAAACTTATCTTTGAAGATCCTCACATTTCTCTCCCACTATATATTCATATTTTTATATTTTCATCTTACAATGTTTAAAAGTATCACTTTATTGTATGATAGCCTTGCATTTTTATTTCATAGATCCGAAGCAAGAGATATCAATCGCCAATGGTTATTCACTCATGTAATTGTCAACTTGTGGCACCCTTTCTCTCTCACATTTTCCTTTATGTGTCACTCATGTAATAAATTATGGGATTTATTCTCTTACCTTTGAGAATCTTGGAACAAAGGGCCACTCCTATCCACTTAATTTTATTGATGTAACTTTACAAATGCAGCGGACTTGACATTCAATGGGGTATATATTCTCCATATATATTGAGAACCTGATATAGGATATTTAAATTATTTCATTGCTTTTTTTCAATTAAAATTTATAAAATAAGTAATAACTTTAAGTATGAAGTTGAGTTTAGAATAACTTTAAGTATGAAGTTGAGTTTAGAATTATAATTCCTAAATAATGAAATTGTAAATTTATATATAGTTAAGTGAAACAAAATAACAAGTATAATTTTATTTTTATATTATCAAAATAACATAGTGATAGGATCTGATGGTGTCTTATTGCATGATATTATACTTGTTATTTTGATTTTTTATTGTTTTCAAGTTTAATATGTGCATTTAATTGTATAAGTTCATTTAAAGAAATAAAAAAAAAATTGTATGACTTTTTTTTTTCCAAACATACGAGGGAATCAACATCACACTTATCCCATAAAATAATGAAAAATAAGTTTTTCCACATTTTAATTCACTTACATTAAAAGGATCATACATAAGGTTTGCAAGTGCGAGAATGACTGTCATTAACCCTAAAAGAATCATTGAATTCACCTACTCATGGAGTCTATGCTTGGCCTCCAACAATTAGGTAGAATTTTATGCTCTCTTATAAGGAATCAACCTCACCAATTTTCTTAGTATTCATAAATAATCATCATTGGGATGTTACAAAATACAATGAGACATCTATAATATTTTTAGTCCTTTATATGCCAAATTGAGCTCAATATTTCATCAAATTTGATTTGAGACCTATGTTAGTTGAGGATTGTCACCATGTATTGTGTATTATTAATGAGCATACATATTTCTATGCCAACAAAGCAATTCAGAGAAGGACGAGTGATATTATAATCGATTCCAAACACTATTTCCAACTGATACCATGATTTCCATCATATACATTATGGAAAATTCATTTTACATCCAAGTGGTAGGTAATCAAAACCATGAATTCAAGTGATTTTACCAAATTCCTTCCTAGAGAAAGTTTTGAATATATTAGAAAAAATATGGGTGTAAATCTCTTCCTCATAAGGGGGAGTGGTCCACTAGTTTTTGTTAAAAAAACATGTTGGTGACAGGAGGAGTTCAAGGAAAGAGTATGCATCAACACAAGAGGAGTATATGCCATTTTCCATTAGTTTCAAAGGGGGAGAATAAGAAAACATTCAGAAAATAATAGTTCGCAAACATATAGGGGGATTTCTCAACTCAAGCACATTAATGATTGGATGACCATTGATGATGTTTACATCAATGACAAAGGGAAAGATTGTTTCACATGTGTTGTCATTGATGTCAAAGGTGTATTTATTAATTTCCAAAGTGTTGATATGATAAGGAGATGATTGTTTCAATGGGAGCCTCAACCTATTAAATAAATAGGATTATTTGCCTGTTATACCTAAATAATACAAAAGAATATAGATTAGGGTAGATATCTAGATGAAATACTATATCCCACCCCTCAATATATCCAGACATATTCACTGGATGAAAAATAATTTGGATGAATCTAGATTGAGGTAGATATCCATATGAATATAATATCCAACCCTTAGCATATCCAAGGGAGCACTAAAGTAACCACTTAAAAAGGTAGGCAAATTTCAAATCTTCTTTCTAGTCAGTAGGTGAACCACAAACAATGGACATATTGTAGTATGACATAGATGAAAGTTGGTAGTGAAGTGAAAAATAGGTGGAAGAAGTGATGACATGGAAGCAATAACATATGGCACATGGCAGGTAGAAATGGATTTTTAGAGTGGCCAACTAGCCAATTGGTAAGTGAAACGTGGAAAGTATAGGCCAACATCAATACACGTGGCAAGCTCGGGTAGATTGCAAAAGATGACTTGGTAGGTGATCTAAAATATGACATGGGAAATTGTGGTTCCCCATTCAAAGATAAAAAGTAATTCAAATATCTAGCCAACTGAGGGTGCACTGAGGTAAAATATCTAATTGATAAACCTTGATTATGAATTCAACAAAGATGGTTAAAGAATTTTTTTCTTCTGTCAAGGTTCTAAATTGAAAGAAAAGGCATCCAAGCATTTAGTAATCCAGGTGTGAACCAAGTGTGATTATTATAAAATAGCTCGAACACTAGATTAAAGTGAAGAAAAAGGTGTGGTAAGGGTTTTGGAAGTTGATATTTTTCCTAGAATAAATGAAAAGTATCTTGCCTTCAACTCATTTGGGCTTTGAACAAAGGTGCACCATAAAGTAGAGGAAAATTACCAGATATTTGAACCATGCATTATTAAAATAATATCAAGCATCGTTTGTGTTTACCCTAGGTCATATCAATCGGTTCCAACATGGCTCCCAAGAGATAAGGAAGGTTAATGCGAGCTTGTTACTTCACACCAAAGAAATCTAGGAATCCAATATTCTAGGAATTTTCAAAGGTGTCTTTATGGACACAAATTTTGGATTCATTAAAGCTAGTAATTTAAGAATGTGGTCCCGACGCACAATTGTAGTAGTGTTATTTATACTATGGGGTACCAAAAGACACCTTCCTAGAATTTTGTTTTTACTTGCAAACAAAATACAGATAATTGGTTGTTGTTAGTGTAAAAACATGAGAAAACAAAGCACTGTAAATGGTGAAAAAAATGCACACATAAACATATATTAAAAATAGAAGATAAACACATAAACAATTCTTAATGAAGAAAACAAGTCAACAAAGTAATGGAAAAAGGCTCCCTTTGTAGGAATATACAGGGTAAGTTCCTCAGACAGAACACCAAAGGACACCGCTCACAAACAGATCACAGATCAATACACCAGTATTTTGACGTGGTTAAAACCCTCAAAGAGGGAAACAGTCCACGGCCTTAGCCAACGCGGCCACTTCAGGCAATTTATTAATAAAAGAATGAAAATTTACATAAGCTTCTCTCGTGAACAATTAACCTACAAATGACCCTCCATGCGCTTTAAATAGAATTCATGGACCAATCGGGTGTTAAGCCACGGATCAAGTGTCGGTAATACCGAGGAGAGAATGAGCCGTCGGATCACTACATATCGTGACCTTCGGATTGTAAGTTACAAATGTACATAGTAAAGAAACACACTTTACCTAACTCTATACTAGACCAAGTTATACTTAACTATTCCTATGTGTCGGAATATCCTAACATCCTCCCTTAAGAACAACTTGGGATAGGATTGAAGGATTTATAAATATGACACAATAGGAGAAGGAAGGAGGCACTAGAGCCTATCCCCCATTAGTGACAACTTCTTGAAATCCAACCATAAATCGAAGTTTAGTAAACTTCGCCTCTGTGAGAGCCTTTGTAAAGATGTCTGCAACTTGATCATCTGTTGAACAATATTGCACTTCAAGAACATGGTCATGAATGAGCTTTCTGATGAAGTGCATGTGCAGTTTTTGCTACATTGATGTTGGACTGGAGCTTTGCATAGTTGAATGGCACTTTGATTATCACACCAAAGTGTAGTCGGATGTTGTTGCTAAAAGCCAAGCTTTGATAGGATTTGACGAAGCCACAGGGCTTCCTTACTAGCTTCTACAGCACCACGATACTCCACTTCTGCTAAAGAAAGAGAAATGGCACTTTATTTCTTGCAAGCCCATGTAATAGGTCCTAAACCAAGAGTGAACACATAACCTGTAGTAGACTTCCGATCATCATGGCCACCAGCCCAATCGGAATCAGTGAAACCAACAAATAGAGGAGATTCTTTAGCATTTTAATGAATCCCAAATTGAACTGTACCTCAAACATAATGAGGTATTCTTTTAGCTGCTTTCTAGTGACTTTCATGGGGGTTTTGCATAAACCGAGAAAGAAGGCCAACAACAAAAGAAAGGTCAGGACAAATATGGGTAAAATACAAAAGTTTTCCTACAAGTGGATGGTATAAGGTAGCATCAACTTCAGGTGAAGTACAAGTGACTGAAAGTTTGGCTCCAGACTAAAAGGAAGAAGGGGCTGGCTTACAATCTTCCATGTGAAAATGGTGTAGAAGATCACAAGCATACTTGGACTAGGAAAGGGAAATACCTTCCTTGGATTGTAAGACTTGAAGAACAAGAAAATAATGCAAATGTCCTAAGTCTGTCATTTCAAACTTCTTTTTAAAGCTGGACCTCACGTGGTTTATAAGGTTGGGATCACTACCAGTAAGGATAAGATCATCAACATAAAGAACAAGAATGATAAGAGACTTACCCACTTTCTTGGTGTAGACAATATTGTCGGAATGACACCTAGAAAAGCCGATATCTAAAAGAAAGCTATCCATTTTGGCATACCAAGCCCGAGGGGCTTGCTTGAGACCATAAAAGGATTTCTTAAGCCAACATACAAGACTGGAGTCTGTTTGGATGAAGCCAATGAGTTTGTTCCATATAGATTTCTTCATGCAAGTCCCCATGCAAGAAGGCAGATTTCACATCCATCTGATGGACTTCCCATTTGAAAGAGGCAGCAAGGGAAAGAACAAGGCGGATAGAGTTCATTTTGGCAACAGGGGAGAAGGTTTCAGTGTAGTCAATGCCTTCAACCTGTGAAAAACCCTTAGCAACAAGACGAGCTTTATGTTTATCAACTTTCCCATCTGGTCCATACTTGGTTCTGTAAACCCATTTGCATCTAACAAGTTCTCGTCCCTTTGGTAGAGGAACAAGATCCCATGTATCATTTGTCAATAATGAACGATATTCTTCATTCATAGTTGTGTCCCAATCTGGATGGCCTGAAGCTTCTGCAAAGGTGTCAAGATCATAATTTGTTGAAGCTTGAGCCAGTAAAGAAGAGGCTCTATCGAACTAAGAACGTGTACGTCCTTGATATGTAGGATCACCGGCAAGATCACCTGTTGCATCCCGAGTAGCACGGACCCATTTTGGAAGTTGAGGAGCTGAAGGAGGATCTTGAGAAGGTGGGGGAGGATTGTCATCCTCTCTTTCATCATCTGAAGAAGAAATATTTTCAAAAGTAGAAGAGATAGAGAGAGGTGGCACATCAGTCGAACTAGGCTCGTAGGCCGACATATTTTCAGCAAACTTTGCATCTCTTCTAATGATAACATTTTTGGACTTAAGTGGAATAAGTCTATATCCTTTGACATATTCAGAATATCCAACAAAAATACATTTTTCACTCTTAGGTTCTAAAGCTTTATGTTTTGCATCTGGAATATGGGCCCATGCTTCACTTCCAAAAACACGAAAGTGACTTACATCTGGTTTAATTGAGCTCCATGCTTCTTCTGGAGTGATATTCTTTAAAACTTTAGTAGGAGTGCGATTTATTATGTAATTTGCACAGTTAATTGCTTCTGCCCAATAATTAGGACTAAGTCCTTTAGATTGAAGCATACAATTAGCCATTTCCTTTAAGGTGCGATTCTTCCTTTCAGCTACACCATTTTTTTGTGGAGTATATGGAACAGTATGTTGCATTTGAATTCCATTCTCACTGCAAAAGTTGATGAAGTCGTTTTTAACATATTCTCCGCCATTATCAGATCTTAGCTTAAGAATTTGATGTCCAGATTGTTTTTCAACAAAGGCCTTAAAGGCCAATAATTTGTTAAATACTTCACTCTTGAGTTTTAAGAAGTATACCCAAGTGCGTCTGGAGAAATCATCAATGAAAATTAAGAAATACTTGTATCCAGAGAAGGAAACAACTGAAAGTGGACCACATAAATCACTATGCACAAGTTGTAGAGGGGCTAAGGCGTGCCAAGAGGCACGCTTTTTAAAACTGTCCTTATGATGTTTTCCAAGTACACATCCGGAACAAACAGCATCTCTGCAAGATACCATTGGAAGACCTATCACCATATTTTCTTTACATAGATTTTAAAGGGAGCGATAGTTTATGTGACCAAATCGCTCATGCCAAAGTTTGCTCACTTCATCATTATGAGCAACAAATACTGAGGGAAGATTTGATGACCCAAAGTTGTGAAACTTATACAACCTTATAGAATCATTAGCAATGCCAGTAGCTAAAATCTATCTAGGATCCTTTAGGTCCTTAATTACAACATCGTGAGGTGAAAATTCAACGATTTTACCTTTACCTGAATGAGTTATCTAATATACAGATAGAAGGTTGCAGGATAAGGTTGAAACACATAATACATCATTAAATTGACCATTGTCTATATGAACAGTTCCAGTCCCTACAACACTAAGATATCTATCATCACCAACATATATATTTTTGGTGTTACAATCCTTTAAAGAAGAAAACATGGCTTTATTTTTAGCCATGTGGTAAGAAGCTCCAGAATCAATGAGCCACTCATGAGAATGAGAGGAAGAAGATATATTTAGTGCATAGCTAGACCGATATGCTTGACAACCACATGCCGAAAGTTCCATTCCTGAAGATGAATTTGAAGAGTGCTCCAAATGGATGTTATGCTTCTTCATTACTTCTTCCAAGGCTTCCATCTTCTTAAAGCATTTAGATTCTAAGTGGCCATCTCGATTACAAAAGTTGCAATGTCTATAAGTCTTCTTCCCTTTGTTTTTATTTGCCTTATCATTCTGGTGAAATGATTTTTCATTTTCAGGCTGAAATTCCTTAGGAGCCTTGTTTGGTTTAGGACCATTCTTTTTAGGATACGACTTCTTAGGATTCTTTGAGTTTGGTTGCTGCTGGGTGGTTAACGCTTTCTTAGAACAGTTTCCAAGGTTAAGAAGACCAAGGTGTAAGAGTTTTTCTTGTTATCTTATTAAAGAATCACAGAAAGCATCAAAGGAAGGGGGCTTGTAGTCATGTCCTTGAGAAATGAGGGCTTCTCTTGTACAATGGAAGGTGGAAATAAACACAGAGTAGGTTGGTCCCAACTTGGTAAGAATGCAATAGATAAGGGCACTATCTTATTTCTTAACCTTAACACCTTCCAAGAAAAGTCTAATGGTCTTGAACTTGGACAAGAAATCTTCAATGCAAGAAAAATTATTCGGGTCCAATGTAAGAAACTCATTTTCAAGTTGATGGGCTCTAAGTTCATTTTTGATTCCAAAAAATTTAGTAAGCTGCTCCATTGCTTTATCAGGAGTATCAATTTTTGCAATATCGAATCTAAGATCGGGAGAGATAGACATCCCTATCAACCCACGTGCTTGATCTTGTCTATTTTCCCATTTAGCTAGCTTATCCTCATCTTTCGGTTTGGTTTCTTGGCCTGAGGTTATTCTGTAAAGACCTTTACTTCTAAGTAAATCCACAATGTTGGACCACCATTGGAAGTAGTTGGTGTTTTCAAGAATAACTTGGCATGGACTTTCCATTTTAATAGAAACTGAAGCTATATATGCTGAAACTAAGTGTTCCAATGGAAAGATCTTGAAAAATTAGGCTGGTTCAAAAATAACGGCTTTGAAAATGGCTTCCGGATGAAGAAGTTATGGCTTTTTGAAAAAAAAAGTTGATGAAGGCACCGACAAAGTGTGGCAATGTGTGGAAATGAAAAAAAACGCCCCTTTTTCGACAAAAAGGAGATTTGAACCCAAGACCTCTACTCTCATAAATTAGCTTTGAACCAAGTGAGCTATACAAAAAGTTTGAGAGAGAGAGAGAGAGGGGGGGCTTTGTTTTCTTTTGGTCACTGAAGCTTTGGATTGCATGATTGCTTGGGAAAGCTCTTTTTCTTCCTACAAAACAAAAACAAAAAACCCAACACGGACATACAAAAAAAATAATCCTTATGGCTTAAAGTTAGCTTTACCCAGAAACTAAATGTTTTCCTCAATGTTTCTGATTTTCTGAGATCACACTAAGGCGCAGCGAAAAGAGCATACGCATGAGAAAAATCCTTCCTTTCTGTTTCTGATTTGCCAAGATCGCACAGAGTCGCAGGGCAAAGAGCATACACAGAAATGAAAGGTATAGATCGGGTAACAAAAAAGAGCTAAATAAACCAAAACCGAAATAAACAGAGAGAAAATAACTGTAAACTGCAAATAAACACTGTATACCTCCAGATCTTAAAAATGATGCAGCTAGGGCTACCATAAACCTTTTTGCGTGAAACGAAAGGGGTTCCTCACTGGAACAGATGCTCCCAACACAACAAGGCAATCCTCTCAGCCCGAAAGTAGTCAGAAACAACAAATCTAGGAGATGGCTGTCGGATGTAGTTCTACCAGCTTCAAATTTGGATCACCAACGGATGTGGCCCTAAAATAGCTCTGATACCATGTAGGAATTTACAGGGTAAGTTCCTCAGAAAGAACACCATAGGACACTGCTCACAAACAGATCACAGATCAATACAGTAGTATTTTTGACGTGGTTAAAACCCTCAAAGAGGGAAACAGTCCACGGCCTGAGCCAACGCAGCCACTTTAGCCAATTTATTAATAAAAGAATGAAAACTTACATAAGCTTCTCTCGTGAACGGTTAACCTACAAATGAGCCTCCATGCGCTTTAAATCGAATTCATGGACCAATCGGGTGTTAAGCCATGGATCAAGTGTCGGTAATACTAAGGAGAGAATGAACTGTCAGATCACTACATATCGTGATCGTCGGATTGTAAGTTACAAATGTACATAGTAAAGAAATACACTTTACCTAACTCTATACTAGACCAAGTTATAGTTAACTATTCCTATGTGTCGGAATATCCTAACACATATGCCCTTTGATGTGTTTAAGGATATAATTGGGTATTCCTTCGGAGTGGTCTTGACCTAAGGAAGAAGGCATGTATATTATCTTTATGCAGATATTTCATGGGGAGCTTATCATATATGATACACATGACAAAGATATTTATGCTTAGAACAAATTAGAAAAAGTTGGACACATTATTTCATGGGAAGGAATACAATTATCCACATAAATCAATAGTTTATATGCTATATGTAGGACAAGAATAAGATACAACAAAACAAGCATTACAAGAATATGGGTTTCTTATAATAATTTTACCCAATTATCAAGTACAATAACGCAAGCATAAGTATATAGGTTTGGAAACTTTGATGCATATGGAGCCTTTCTCATGTGATGCATACTTAGAGGCATATACATAATAAGAGGGCTTTAAGGAGGTACTTTAGTAGCTATGGGGCCAAATTCATATAGAACATGGTGATATCAATATGGAATATCATTTCCATAATGGTTTCCTCTATAAGTTGAACAAACATTGTGATCTTAAAGGTGACAAATCATAGCTTATATAAGAATATCATACCCATAAGGTTGCAAGGCAATCAACATTTTGGCTATGGGAATAAAATTTCCTACTTATAGAGTGATCAGAAGCTTGATTAGGGGCCAAAATTTGCTAAAAAATAAAAATTCTCAGATTGTCTTGAAACCTCTACGACCGTGTCCGTCTCGTCAAGATGATCACAATGAAATTCATTTCATTAAAAACTGAGTCCAGGTGAAGCAGAAAAGACTTGTTGTTCATTTTCCTTAACAACTAAAAAAATTACAGAACAAGATCTAATGCTGACATGGAAGTATAGTGAGCATGATGGGAATTTTCTTCAATTTTTGCGCAATGATGCTGTGGCAAGTGTCACTTCGGGATTTTTCAATTTGGTTGTGTTAAGGTGAAATTGCCCAATGTCCTCCAAGGTGAAATTATTGGTTCATGGTGAATATTATGTCGAAATTATATATCTATATATATATATATATATATATATATATATAATATATATATATATTATATATATATATATATATATATATATATATATAGATACACATACACACATACAAACATATATACATACATACATACATATATATTATTTTATACGATTTTAAATTCATATATTATATTAGAATTATTAGATATTAGATATTATATTATATATCTAAACTATATATCAAAACCGCATATAAACAATACAATGGTGAATTAAATCGAAATTCCATGAAACATTTGAATATCCTAATGTTTATTTCAATGGGAAAATTATATTATGGGATGGGCAAAGGGCAGGTTGAACCCGTGACCTCCCCCTTCCAACTCCTATGTTTTACCGCTGGACCAAGCAACAGGGTTTGAAACCATTTGCCAAGACCTTTTATTTAATGAAACGGTGAATTCTCCCTGTGGGAGAGGAGGGAGCCAACCCTCTCTCCATATGACCACACTCCAAAAAACAAAGGCTAGTCAAATGACTAAGAACGATTAACACCTCTAATCATTCTTATCATTAATTAAACTATCGTTACGTTTGGCAGAAAATTTGGAGGAGTGCCAGACTTGGTAGAAAAACTAATTTTGACAGTGCTAACTCAAGTTTTCTCTAGTTTTAGTGGAGTTTCCTAGGGAAAAATCAAGTGAAGCATATGTTGAGCAATTTTCAACCAATTTTGGAAAGTTAATAGTCATTCCTAGACGATTTCAACACTCTGAACGCATTTGTTTTGGTTGTATAGGCATAGAATAATGTATGTGCATGATATTCCCATGTTGAAGCTAAAGAAGCCTAGGGCCACCAATGGACGAGGTCCAACACAGTTCAACCAGAGTTAGTTTTTAGAGATCTAATACCCATTTTTGGGGTTTTTGGGTCTTCTAAACCCAACATAATAGTTTTCAAAGCTATTGGAGTGTAGAAGATTCTTGTAATCAGACATTGGCCAATAATTCCAAATAGGACCTAGCCATTGATGGATGTCCTAGGAGATATAGCCCAGTACTGGAGGGTGAACTCCTTTATCAATTATGTGTTGTGAGTTTGTTGTGTATGATGCCTACAAATTTATTTGTTGTTTATGTTACTTAAGAAACTAATCAACTTATAATCTGCTCACACATGACACGTAAAAGACATATAACTTACCACATAAACCTCTTCCATAACTTGGTAAATGAGACAAATCAAAATATGTTTTAATTGATGAGGTAGCTTGCATAAAAATTACAAGTTTTCCCAAGAACTCACATCATAGAGGTATGTGTACGTATCTATAATGCGAGAAGTTGTAGCTCATCATATTAGAGAATTTCTATATTATTGTACCAATAATCCCCATAAAAGGAAGCAAGGTCTATAAAATTCCTTTCATGTACCTGATCATCATTTGGAATGTTGTTCCTTGGATTTTGTGGGAGGTTTACTAATAATTGACAAAGGACATGATTACCCATTTGTGGTAGTTGACATGTTTAGCTATATGTGCATTCCCATGCCCTATAAAAGGCCATCAAATGGAAATAAGTAGCGAACTTGTTCCTTGAATAGTTCTTGGTGCAATTTGGGGTGACAACCAATAAGATTTCAATTAAGAGTACTATCTTTCATAAGGAATTTTGGAATATCATGTGAGGGAATATGAATACAAAGTAGAAGATGCATACAACATTACGTTCATATATATATGGGAAAATAGAAGTATTCAACAATATTTTGGTGAATATTTTGATGGGTTACGATCAAAAGCATCCCAAGACTTAGGATGAAAATTTGATTTATATATGAAACATTATTATAGTAGAGTAGTCTTGTGGTATTCCTAAGGGGGATAATATGGGGTGCAGGGGGAGGTACCCAAGGGAATAATGTAATAATGGGATGGGCCATAGTTAATAAATAATGTGGTTAGCGTGCATCATGTAACTGAGTAGAAGAAATTAGCAATAATGTGATAAGACCATGGTATTAGATAGACGGTATTGAGGGAACCATGTTAGTGATCGTATTGTATGGGGTACAGAGGGATGTACCCAAGTGAATAATATAATAATCTGATGGACCATAGTAATAAATAAAGTAGTTAACCTATATCATGTAAGGGACCACAAGTAGTTAGCAATAATGTGATAAGCCCATGATATTACATAGATGGTATTAAGGGAACCATTGTAATGGTTCATGGTATTATATGTATCAGGCCTATATAGAGGCTAGAGACTCCCCATTGAGAGATGTCAAGGAATATTATATGGCTAAACATATGCCTTGTGGAGTGTTCTCCTTCCTTAAGGAGTGAATGTATGGTGTTCCCCTACCTCAAGGATTTTGATATTAATAAAGATCTGAAGTTTATTTATTTATCTCTTTTTATTTCTTGGTATATTTTCTTTATCATATATTTGTAGGTCAGATGTATTACAAGTGGTATCATATCACTTTCTTAGGTAAAGGGGAGTTATTTTTTTAATTTTTTGTGGGAAATTTTTGGGGTGGTGAGTTTGTAGATCAGATTTGTACATTTGGGTAAAAAAAATTCAGAATCTAATTGCATATCTAGATTCTTTGCAAAAAAATACCCGATTTCAAAAAAAAATTGGCTAAATCAGAATTTGGATGAGGGAGATATCATTGATTTAAAAATCAGTTGTGTTCCAGAAATTTTGTGACGAAAATTCGTGGACGATAGATCTACAGTTAACTTTTTGTCAATTTTCTAGGGGATTATGAGAAACTAATTACATATCTGGGATCATCTTGAAAAATTAATCAATTTCAGAAGAAAAAATCAGTCGAATCAGATTCTGAGTGAAAGAGATATCATTGATTTAAAATCATCTCTTTTTTCAGAAATTTTTGTGACGGCGAGGTAGTTACAATGCAAATTTGAAATTCCAGCACCTAGATCTAGATTTCTAACACATGGGAAGATGCAAAATGGTTGTTTCATTTTCAAAAACAAGTCATAATAAGGATACTGAGCAATATTGACCGAACTGTGGCCACTTTAAATTTTCACCAAGTAAGTGACTTTTTCTCAAAACCCTCATTATTGATTCTAGCAAGATGTTTTTTTTTTAGGCAAAGGTGATGGCCCTACTATTGAAGAATTCATAAGGAGTGAAAAAGAACTATAAGGAAAAAGGTGGAAAATTTTAGTATGGCTTGGTTTAGAGGATGAGGCAGCCAAATGGTTTAGATCACTTGATAGTAATAAGTTGTACAAACTTTCAGATGAAGAGTTTGAAAAAGTCTTTTCAGACAAATCGTCTCATGCTATAAAATAGGAGAATGAGACATGTAAGGGGTTATTTTGTACTAGTATCTCCTTATTACATATTCATGGATGTATTCAGAAGGAGATGATCATTATGTCTATAAATCCTAGTTACAAGAAAAATCTAATGTTAATTTGCCAAAAAAATTGCGAGTTCTGGCAAAACACATGGAAAGCACACATGTTGATAATCAAGATGTGCAAGTTTATCAAGATTTGAAAATTTCTCTGGACAAGTATGTATTGCATTATGTATTTTATGCTCCAGATATGGCTAATCTGGATGTTGTTTTGGGATACCCTTGGATGGAATTTGTTGGTACTCTCAATATTAATGTGCAGAAGAAATTTCTAAAGCATTGGTATAAAAAGAAGAAAATTACATTACAAGATATTTCTATGAATAAACAAGTAGAATCTAATGGAAACGAAGCAGAGGCTATGGAAGAAGAAGCACAAAGATCTAATGGCACTAACACATCAGATGATGAGCCTTTGATGATCGACAACCAAACATAAGCATCAAATCAACTATCAGAAAAAGAAACAGACACCACTGATGCACCAATAGTAGATGAATTCAAGAAATATATTCCATTAGTTAAAGCTTTAGCATATCATCACCCAATGAAACAACAACCTACAAGATGACAACGAATCAACAACAAGGAAAACAACCCCCACATGACAGATAGAGAGGGGCGATGATCCACCCACAACACACCAACCAGAATAGCTTCCAAGGTCAACTTCCATCTCAATCGAGCGAGGCACTAGCTAGATTGAGGGTTAAACTTTCTCTTGGATGGCTAGATGCACATGCATGGTACCAGTGGACTACTCTTTTGAGTACATCTTATTATTTGTTTTCTTCTTATATTTTGGGGACGAAACATGTTTAAGGGGGGGTGGAATGTAATATACCTAGGGGGATAGTATGGGGTACAGAGGGAGGCACCCAAGGGAATAATGTGATAATGGGATGGGCCATAGTTAATAAATAAAGTGGTCAACTCACATCATGCAATATACCATAAGTAGTTAGAAATAATGTGATAATATCATGGCATTAGATAGATGGTATTGATGGAACCGTGGTAATAACCTGTGGTATTGTATGTATGAGGCCTATATAGAAGCTAGATACTTCCCATTGAGAGATGTCAAGGAATATTGTATGGAAAAGCATATGGCTTGTAGAGTGCTCTCCTTCCTTAAGGAGTGAATGTATGGCATTTCCCTACCTCAAGGGTTTTGATATTAAAAAGATCTAAAGTTTACCTATTGATCACTTTTTATTTCTAGGTATATTTGCTTTATGATATATTTTCAGGTCAGATCTATTACAAGTCTACACATCTATTGCTATATTGCAATCTTAAGCCTACCTTAGGTATTCTTTACCTCCACCATTGTATTCTATGTATGGGTAGAATGGAGTGGGGTAGGATATTAGGAGATTCATTAAGAGTATAAAGAATTGTTCAAAAGATTAAGTATATCTATTTCGAAGTACATGCAGAGTCAAAAAACTCATAGTAAAAGTATAAGGACATGCATGATAAATACATGATAGACGAATCATTCATAGTGCAAGATAGAGTATGATTATAGTGAATGAAAGAAAAATACTACATGGTATTCTTAAGTAGATCAAAGCTTCTTCGTATGGTCGTTTTGAGAACATTAGAGATATTTTTAGGTCTAAAATGGGCTTCAAAACAAAAATGTAAAAACATAAAATAAATAAATAAATAAAATAAAAAAGAAAAAATCATATAAATCAATAGGATTCAATGTGATTATGTCAACCATAGGGGATGATTCAACATTTCTAGAGTAAAAAAGCTAATAACCAAAAAAAAAAAAAAAACTTTTTGAACTCGTATTGTCAACTTGTCTCCCTATAATTTTACTCAAATTTCTAATAGGAGCACACACTGGGTTCAAAATTTAATTTTTCATGTAATGAGTACACATGTTGCATACTTTGATGGACCCGACTACAGGAAAAAAGGATGACTGCAATCATGTTTTTCATGTATTGTACATTTTTCATGTAGTAGGGTCCATAAAAAGTATGCAACATGTATACTTCTTGGATTAAAAATTAAATTCAACATCTAATGAGTGCTTCCACTTGAAATTTGAGGAAAATGTCATGAAGCTAAGTTGAAAATATGAGTTGAAAAATTAGTTTTTTATTTTTCCCCTCCAAAACTTGATGAGGTATCTAATATTATTTTATTATTTCCACTATTATTTTATAATGTTCCTTAAGAGTCCCATTCTAGACCTCAAAGTTTCTCTAATGATTGGAAAATGTAGGAGATAATGCTTATAGCTTTATTTGACCCACATCACATCCACATATTTAGTAGTAAATGTGGATAATAAAAAAATGTATGAGTATTTGGTGTTATATGAGGAGGATGTAAAAACCCTGGTCAAAAATGCATGTATTAAAGTTAATAAAGGATAAAATAATAACCATGGTCATGAGACATGTATTCCAAGTTGAATGCTTGAAAAAAACATAGTGATGGAGATCACCTGCGATTAATTAATGGCTATGGAAATTGGCAAAGGTAGTGGTCAAGTATTTGGAAAGGAAAAGTGACATTAATCGGAATTTTATTTACGAAAATAATGGAAATTAGGACAAAAGGGAGGTGGAAGGTCACAAGTTGCATGCAAGGATGAAAATGATGGAAAATAATGGAAAATGAATAAAATAGAGGCCTCATTAACAAAAATGCTTCTAAGTATCAGTTTTTATCCTTTTGTTAGTTCAATTTTTGAGCTCACATTTTTTACTCTCTCTCTCTCTCATACTCTTGGACACATAGAGTTTTCTTGGAGCATTCTTGGAGGGGTGTGGAATACCTTGAATTTGGATCAAGAAGGAAAAGAAAGAGTAGTAAAGTGCAACGGGGCATTAGGATCATTAGCTACAATGGGTCTTCCTGCATGTAATCAATTGCATGTATGATTTCCTTGCTAGTTTTGGCATGCATGGCACATGCATGTCGTTTCCTAGTTATGAGTTGTCATTATCATGGAGGATTACCCGGAATGATGGTGGATTTGCCTAGTCTTCCCATTTCCTAGATAGCCATGGTGTTGTGCATGTATTTCCTTTTTTTTTTGTGGTTGGTTATCATGTTCCTTATGGTTGTGGGTTTAATTACTATTTCCTCAAAGCCTTGGTTAGACAAACACTTTGGAAGCCTTGTAAAAACTTGGGTTAAGTTACTTATCATAGAAGCCTTGGTTGTACAAATTCTTAGGAAGCCCTTGTTGGGTTGAGTTACTAGTCCTAGAAGCATTAGTTGGACAAATGGTCTAGAAGCTTGACACCTGTTGTGGGTTGAGTTAGTAGTCCCAGAATCCCTCGTTAGAAAAAATTCTCTAGAGCCCTCGACAACATTGGTAGAGACCAACCTAGCTAGGGTTAGTGATTTCCAACCATGAGGTGGAATCACTTGTCAAGGGTTGAGGTGGCTTGGCATATGGAAGCCCAACTTTGGTTTTGTTTGATATTTTCCATGTTATACCACATTGATGCTTGGAATATGGCACGAGCGTGATTGACTGAAGGAAATATTTGATTCAACCAATTTATGGTAAGGTGGTACATGGGTGTCCCAAACTTGGTTTTATTTTTCGTATGTTAATAAGAGCTCCTTTCCTCTTGCATTTGATAGGTAAATATACTTGTTCATATGTGGTTTTTATGATTGTTAAATCTTTGTTATTTTTATTAAATATATGTTGGTTAAGAGGATGTTTTATGATAGTTTTGATGTATGGATTTCATCATGTTTTGATTAGCACACAAATCAGCAACAAATATGTGACCTAATAGATGTTAATTCATCTACTTTTATAATGCATAAATTCTTCCTTATGAATCTTAGATAAGCCTGAGACCCTTATGCTTAGATCAATTGTTATGACTAGTAGATTTCATATTTGTGACATGTTTGATGAAATGCATGTCATGGCTAAAAGGGTTTTTATCAGCTACTTGTTCCAATGATTACATTAGTATCCTTATTCCATTGTTATTTATAATTTTTTAAGGGTTCATGAGGTTTTGGGTAGTGGCCTAAGCCCTCACCCTAAAAAAGTGTCACAAAGCCACGAGCTCATAAATGGCTGAAAAAGTCCAAAGTCACTGGCATGACTTGATGTGGCAGCTACTAGAATCCCTTCGTCACATGCATGGCTTATCATGGGAGACGTTAAGGGTCTAGATCAGGGAAATGTCAAGTTTTCTCAGGGGTTGGTCACATGGAAGGGTTGGTTGGCTCCTGAACATTTTATAGCATATGTGGAAGGGCGGAGTCGTTTTCTTCTTTTGGTTATTCTTATTTAACTATAAATGGGGATTTTAACCACATCATAGTATCCTCTTGTCGCATGCTTTCCCCAATGAATTGAATAACTTGGGTAAACGTGGGAGGAGGGAGTTACATAGGATAGCAAAGTCCCACCTTCAATAGAGATCATAACACCAAATGCTTGGGTAGAATTCATAAAGGGAACTATTATTAGAGATTGATCCTAAGCATGGAACAAAAAAAAAAAATTAAAGAAATAAAAAGAAGAGTAATTAAGCTAAAAAATGATAGGTGGCATCTAAACACATTATTATAACACTTAAGCACAACATATTATGATCAAAATGTTGGACTATGTTAACCAACAAATTCACAAAACAAAATAAAAAAACAGATCAATGACTTGAAAATAAGCCTCTTTGAGGGGGAAACCTCATTTACATCAAATAAATGAACAATTCTTGGATGATACAAATGACAAGACCTCCTTTGTATATGGAGGATTCTAGAGGGTCACAATATAATTAGGGCCTATATAACAATAATAATGTAAGGGAATGATAATAATAATAGTGGGCTTCTACGAGGAAAAACATTAAAGGTATGGGGGCTACATGGGAAACAAAAATAGCAATATTAAGGGTACACTAGAATTATCAAGACCCAACATGCCCCTCTCATTAAAAAAATTGTTTTCATCAATGCTTAAGTAGTGTATAAAATATTCATCCTCCTGTATGGGATCTTCTGTGGGTAAGTTCTTCCACTTAATGAGATATTCGAAAATTGATTGATTTCACAGTTGCCACATCCTTGTTTCCATTATTGTGCCAGGATCTAATATTATTTTTCCTTCCACATAATTTTTTGGCTCAATAGTTTGAACTAGAAAGTTTTCACCTATAAACGTCTTCAAATATGAAACACGTAAAACTTTGTGTACTTGTAAAGATGCAGGTTACTCAAATTTTTATGCCATAGTACCGATCTCTTGCAATACATTATAAGTGCCATAGTACATGGGTGATGATTTCTTATCCTTATCTTGCTTGAGTTACATTTTATTGTATGGTTGTAGTTACAGAGATACCCAATAGGCCACGTCAAAGATTATTTCGCTGCAATGTTAATCTGATTGTATCTTCATTTGATTATGTGCTAGAGTCATGTTACACTGAAATTTGTCACCATGACTATCTGCAGTTAATATGGCTCCATCAATAGTCATATTATCCTCCTTGTCAAGCCTTATACCTCTACTCTTCATGTCAAGCTTCAAAAAAGAGAGAAAGTCATTAAAAATCATGTTTATCTCTGGGTACGCAGGTTCTCTCTACCTTGCCTGCGTGTACGCATCCCAAGATCATTGTACCTACGTACTTGTACGCTCTATAAGTCAAGGGATGGGTGCGTACTCCTGTAAAGGTCAAAAGGCGCGAGTTTCATCTTAAAAAAGTTACTTGTGGTCACTTCTAGAGCTTTCTAGAAGAGTGTTTGACGTGTATGGAGCGCCTCCAGATGGTTCATGCATCCCTATGATAGAGGAACTTATCCCATCAAGAGAGGAGCTACCCCATCCAAAAGAGGGAGTATCCCATTGATGTTGGACCTGAATAACTTCCTCTAGAACACTATAAATACAGGCATTGGGCCAAAGAAGGGGAGGTTGAAAGCTGAACATTCCAAAGGGTAGATGCTGCTGGAATTAGGACTTCCTTGTAGAAGCTTGTGAGGAGAGATTACCATCCTTTCTTGTTTCATTTGGAAGTGGGTGAGCTTGTCAAAGTAGAGGAAAACTCTTGCTGGACCCTGGGAGGAACTTGCACAACACCAAGGCTCAGGTTGTAATGGTTTCTTTTTTGTTTCCTTAATACAAATAAGTCATTCTTCTCAATGATTTGTTGTTAATGAATTGTTTCATATACTCCTTGGTCTATATGTTGAATATGCTTTGTTTTATGGAATATTCAGGTGTTATGTAATCGTTTGATTGTTAATGTATGCAGGTTTCAAAGTGAAGGAGGAGCTCATCTGGATCAATGAAGCTAGGCTGCTACAACAAGCGTTGGAC
>APFE031410498.1:16451-28043 GCA_000404065.3 Pinus taeda | reverse complement strand
GGGGGCTACCCGCCCCCCTCAACCCCCCTAGACAGGGGGGGTTGCCGCCGCCCCTGTGACCCCCTTGCTGTGCAATCAGCGCAACGAAGGGGGGGCTCTGCCCCCCCTCTAAACCCCTGGTTCACTACGTAGGTTAGTCGTGGAAAGAATATAACACAACCCAACATTGTGGCCCATAGAAGCCCACTATTTGTTATGATTGTGCCCATACATTATTATTGTTATGTAGGATATAATTATATTGTGACCCCTTAGAATCCTATATACCAAGGAGGTCTTCTCATTTGAATCATCCAATAATTGTTCATTTATGTGATGTAAATGATGTTCCCCCCTTGAAGAGGCTAATTTTAAAGTTGTTGATCTATCTTTTCTTCTATTTTTTTTTATATGTCATACTAAGACAAAGGGTCAATATTTACCATTTTTCTAGTTCGGGATTAGGATCATGAGTATAAATTGATAATACTACTTGATTTCTTGCATTACATATTATATGAAGGTGATCATATCTCCAAGATGAATCTCTTTTTAATCTATATGACATTAAATCCATTTCAATAATTTCTAAAGTAGATTTGTGTTTAATCATTAAAGAACATATTCCAAAAGAAGTTACAAACAATTCCTTTTTACTTTGAAGTGAAATGTAAGTTACATGCCTTCTCTTCCTTTAAAACTCCAAGGAAAAAATTTGGGTAGGAATAAATTTTTGCAAATGATATGATTCTCCCTCAAAACCATACATACAAATTATAGAATAATCAACAAAAAGGTACCAATAACCTAGACTAGTTTCTATTGTTAAGTGTAAGATGTTTTTGAAATCTTCATATATTCTATTAGGGTCATTCTTTAGCAATTTCACTCATAAATAGAACTATAAGTGGTCAATTTATTTCACATAACTTCCAAGGATCCTCTCTACATATAAAATTTCGGTTCATCCATCTATTTCCCTTTCCTTCCCCTTTTTATCTTTTGGTTTTTCTACCAATATTATAGTAAAAAAGAACTTAGGGTAATTAAACATAATTAAATATACCAAGTATGTGTAGTGTCTTAAAATATTAAAAGTTGGGATAGTACTAAAATCTACATAAATATGTCTAGCCAAGTAACTTGGAAAGTTAATCAAAACTTCATTGGGATTTGCTAATATCTCTCTCAAACACATGAACATTAACTAATCCATCTTAGAATCAAGCTATAAGTGATGTAATAGTTTGATATAAGGGCTTAAGTAATTTTTTTGATATGGGCAACACGATTTTTTTGACACTTCATTGGGGTTTCTAAGCAAATCTTGTATGAAACTCAACTTCTCATCTTCAATCTAGGTGATAATTTTTTTACTCAATTGTTTATGAGTGATATTCTTGCCCGAAATAGGAAAATTAAGAATTTTAGCTAAAGCTGGTTCAATTATTTCTAGAAATACTTGGCCGTTGGAAGGAGAAACGATATTATGTCTAAGCTCAAACAACAAGCGTGAGGTTTTCATCAGGCATTCTCTTCTCAAAGTGTAAATATTGCTATTCTCTACCTACGTATCTCTAATTTGGTCCAACTAATTAACATAAACCTCCTTGAGGAATCAAGTACCATTCCCCCTATAAACTTGAAGGAAATCGATAAAATTGACGTTATATTTTTAATGGTTAGGGACACTTATGAATATCACCCATGTTATCGTCTAACGCTTCATATGCACCATTGACCTGCTCACCTTTCAGCCATTAGATCTCATCGGATGGCGACAGGGTGGGTACTAGAAATCATTCAAATTAAAATCTGGGTACGTAATTGAAATTCTTAAAAACTTAAATACCTAGTATTTTGAGCAAGGCTCATAGAAGTCATGTGTATTCAATCATTTTTTTTATAGTAATAGAAAAAATATAATAAAAGCTCACAAATATCAAAATGAAAAAGTTAAAAAGTTAAAATATAGCTACACTAGAGAGGATGCCACATCGACCCTATTATTCATGGAAAAGGGACTAACCACATGATCATGATGAAGAATACTTTATAACAGTCCATATAGTAACTCTAGTTAACAGTTGGAGTCAAATCTAACCACTGGTAGGTTATCAGGTTGTCTTATATTTGGGCCACTAGGAGGAAAATGGGTTTCAATCACTCGAGTGCAATTTGTTCCCTTGATGATAAAATTACCTAAGAGGGAGATGGAGAGAGAAAAAAGGGGAGTGTTTGTGCACTATAGTTGTCCACAAGCTACATTCTTGACTTCTTTGTACTTGTATCCATTTTCCATTGAGAGAAAGAGAGTGTTGAATTTTATATTTATGGCCAGTCTTCATAATCAATATTTTGGATCTTGATGTATTTATAATGTTAAATTTAAAGCATTTTCTTCATGTTATTGTCACAAGATAAAATATATGACATGTTATTCATGTCACATTTAAAAGAGAAAAAAAAATGTATTTTAAATTTGAAATTTTGGCTCCAAAATGACCAGGTCAGCCCTTCAACAAGACAAGTCATCCCATTATAGAGGCACCCATTCGAACTCTCAAGTCATTATCTATAGACATCATTTTGTCCTCTTCCATGGCAACAAAATTGATTTGTCTAAGGCTAGGAAATAAAGAGTTTGAGGCTAGCCAATAGAGGTTTTTAGGCCAAGAAAGAAGGTTTGTTTGAGACCAATGAATAGAGGTTTTGATGCCAGTGAAGAAGGCTTTTTTGAGGCTAGTAAAGAAAGTTCAGACCACTTGAGGAGATAATAAAGACAAATCTAAGGAGAAGGAAAGGACAAATCTAAAGATAAAGAAGCAATGAATCTGAGGCTAAGACAAATATGTAGCAAATATAATGATTGAATTTGTGACAGAGCATTTGGGCAGTTGAACCAAGTTTTTCGAAAGAAGAAGGCCAAACTTGTTTTCTTATTGGGAGGGAAGTTGAACAGGTCTGACCTAGCCATATTGTTGGTTAGTTTGACCTAGTATGACTCATGTATCTTTGTCAAACATAATAACTTCTCTAAGGAAAAGGTTGTTGGGTTTTTCCCCATGTGGGTTTTCCTAGGGTAAACTCTTGCGTTCTTTGTTTGGTTGTCTCTTCATGATCCTACTATCGTATATGTTATATGGTTGATGTATTTTGTAGAATTGTTTGATGTTGGATAAGAATAATAAAAATATTTCAATCATTATAAGTAATTATTAGTTTACAAGACCTATGAAAAATCAACATGGTACCAGAGCTTAGGTTAAATAGCATCCTTGAAAATGTAAGGTTAAAGAGAAGATGAGTTAGGGTCTATCTAGGCCATGAAAAACGAGAATAAAATTATGTTTTAATTTTATCTTTGTTCTATGATTAAAAGAGGAATGCAGAACCTTGAAATAAATCATATCAAGCCTCAAATCAGTCTGTTGTAAGGGATGAAATTCCTTAGGGAGCTTTCCTAGAGATATATGAGGAAAGATTAAATCCCTAATATCATATTTAATACCATCAACCTAATCTTAGATAGTTAAAATGATCTAAAGAAGGCCAAAAGTTTTACACCCTAGTAATAGAGTCGAGATTCACAATTCTAAGGTCTTTTAGATCATGATATTATTCAAAAGAGGCCAAAAACTTAAGTTCAGAAGTACTCAGGTTGAGAAGGCCTTAGGATGATCTCAATAGGAAAATAAGACCTCAGGATGATCTTAGTAATCCAAGGATCCTCAAATTCATCCTCAATACCTCAGAGATTAAATAAGGTTGCAGGAGGTCAAATTGAGAAGGTTGAGGAGCTTAGAAGGTTAGTCAAAAAATAGTTCACTCAATGTCAAAGCCAGTGAATATAATAATGTGTCTTACGCCATATCCAATGCGTTTTTCTCCTATTCTAAGGAAGTATAGCTGAAGAAAATGAATTATTCCTCTTTGAATCATTCCACGTTGAAACCATTGTGAAAATATTTGAAGGAGATGATGCTTGAAAAGGCTAAAGTCATTTCCAAAAGTTGAGTCTCTTATTATCTTGAGAAGTTGAGCTAGTGTAACCTTGCAGAAAGAAACTAAAATAAATCCTCGCAATGTATCTATAATAGCAAAACAAATATGATAAGGTAAATTAAATGTCGAAGACCTATCTAGGAACCAAGAAAGCATTTATTTCTATACAATCTCATTAAATAAATGATTTGGATGAAGAGACCAGCAACACTATGAGTATGCAAAATAAAAAGTCCATGTTATCTCTAAATTTGGTAACAATGATTTCTCCATTAGAAACATTCTTGAAGACTATGTATATCAATAATAACTAGGTATGACTAGTTAAAAGTTTGTAATAATACTCATGTCAAAATTTCTCATTGTAACTATTGATCTTCAGTTCAATAAAGTAAGGCTAAATCTAAATTTTTCATGGGATTGTAAAGTATATTTAAGGAAAACTATGAATATTGAAGGAGTCCCTTCACCCTACACATTGATTGATAATATTTGATCATGTCAAAAGAAATAGTGTTGACTTGTGACATGAAAGATAGCTATGAGGCTAGAAGAAATGGCAAAAATACATATGGATTATGTGTAGGTTTTAACCCTATATAAAAATTACATGCAAACGAATTCTTAAAATATAAAAATATATAATGGTGATTACAAAAAGCAAATTTACACAGATATTTTATCCTCGATCCGAAAACCGGGACTGCCAGATTAATTTTTCATTTTTTTTCCTTTCAATGTTACAATACATATATATACATGTTGAAGCATTCATAAACCCCAATCCATTAAACCTAGATTAGAACATAAACGTAGTTCCATTAACTAGATCTACAAAATACCGCGAGATGGAAACCACCATGCCCATAACCATGTGTAAAACCCATGCATAAAACCATGGGTAGGTCTTCACACCATCTTTGGGTCTGCCCCCCATCCTTAGGTCCACCCAACTATTATTATGTCTGCATATAACACATACTCAACACTCTCCCACTTTTTGTTTACTTTCCACATAGGGGGTCACACGAGAGCTTAGTCATTGGTCCAAGACTACAATGCCTATTGTTTCTCTAGACCAAGAGAACTTCTCAGTGCTCACATACTTTTTCAATGCATCTACAACATTCTTCAAAGTGTCCACCTTTACCAACAACACATTTATGTCTTCTACCATATCCCTGAAAAACTTTTGTCACAATCTATCCATATAGCTCATTGTACTAACCCCATACTTGAATAAAGTATTTGTAACCAAAATACTTACTTGCTTGCATGAGTGGTTTCCATGTATTCAACATATTTAGTTAAAAGTACCACTACAAACTATATTTTTTCTCATCCAACTGACTTCTTCTCTAATTGGGTTAAACACATACCCACTTGTAGATGTTCTCCAATCTAGATCTTCAGCCCAGTCTGCATCAACAAAGTGATTTAGGTCCAAAACTCCATCCAATACTGGTCTTCCTTGGTATCACAAACCATAATCACTAGTGCCACACAAATACCTAAAAACCCACTTCATTGTTGTCTAATGCTTCTTCCCTAGTTTTGACATAAACCTGCTCAATACTCCCACTCATTGTGCAATTTACTCTAGTATAGTATAGACCATTTCAAACATTAGGGTACCAACTGCACTGACCTATGGAACACAAGAAATGTCCTTTTTCTCTTCCTATGTCTGGGGACACTATTCAAAAGATAAATTTACACCTACATAGATAGGAACCTTCACCGATTTACTATCCTACATATTAAAACTTTACAATATTGTTTCAACATACTTCTTCTAGTTTAACAAGAGCTTTTGCTTTACACAATCTCATTTAATTTCCATGCCCAACATATAGTTTGAAGAACCGAGATACTGCATGTCATATTTGGAGTACAATTGGGTCTTCAAATCCTCGATAATTTCTTTGTCATTTCCAATCAACAACATATCATCCACATACAAGACCAAATAAATAACACGGTCACCAATTAGTCTAAATTACACACAATGATCTACTTTTCTCCTTAGAAAGCCAAGTCCGCGTATATATGTATCAAATTTTTGATACCACATCCTTGGTAACTGCTCTAGTCCACACAAAGACTTTTTCAACTTGCATATCAATACTTTCTTACCCCTTACTACAAATCCTTCAGGTTGCTTCATGTATATCTCTTCTTCCAGATTGTTGTGAAGAAATTTTGTCTTCACATCCATATATTCTAAATCAAAATCAAAAGTAATAATAACAGATAAAAGTAATATAATAAAAAGTAACATGGAAACAGGAGAAAAAATATCACCAAAATCAATTGTCAGCACTTAGGAATAACCTTTTGCTACCAATCGAGCTTTGTATTTTCTCCACCTTGCCTTTTGTATTCATCTTTTTCTTAAACACCCATTTACTTCCAATGGGTTTCCTTCTAGTCGATAACTCTACCATATCTCATGCTTCATTTTTGTCCAAAGATGCCATTTCATCCACAATGGCCTCTTTCCAATGTTTTCCATCCTCTGAATCCACTACCTGCCTAACAGTTCTAGGATCATTTTCAGTAATAGATAAAGAAAAATTTTAACAGAAAGAAGATGGACTATACCTCTTTGGCTACCTTCTCTCTCAAATTGATCTCCTCAAAACTAGAGTCTATGGCTCTTCCTCTTCTGATTCTTATTCTGTTGTAGAGTCTGATTCTTCCTGCTTTAGTTCAAACTCTATATTTTCAGGTTAGTTTGGTAGGAATTCATGTTTAATAACATCTTTCACCTCTCTAAACACCACATCTCAGTTGTACACAACCTTCTTTGTTTTTAATTTCCAAAGTTTCTAACCTTTTTAAACATCCTTATATCCAATAAAGATGTACCTTTCAATTTTACTATCCAACTTAGTTCTTTTCTCCTTTGCAACGTGTACATATGCATCACAACAAAATACCCTACAATGTGAGAGAGATGGTTTATTATCAGTCCATACCTCATGTGGAATATTATCCTCTTATGTTGATGAAGGTCACATGTTAAATAGGTAACATGCAGTGTCCATTTCCTCTATCCATAATTCCTATCCTAAACCAACACCACTCAACATTCTTCTTTCCTTTTCCATCAACATCTTGTTCATTCTTTCTGCAACTCCATTTTCTTGAGGTGTGTATGGATTAGTATTCTGCCATGCTATTTCGCACTTCTTACAGAACCCTTCAAATTCCTTCTTGTAGAACTTTGCACCATTATTTTCCCTCAACACCTTGATCTTCTTCTCTGCCTGATATTCCATTAGAGACTTAAATTCTTTAAACCTGTCAAAGACTTCATATTTATTCATGAGGAATGTTTCCATGCATTCCTTGAGAAGTCGTCTATAAATGATACATAGTACACAGATTTACCTAGATATGGAACCGAAATAGGTCCAAACACATCACTATGCACAAGCTGTAATATCCCTTTCACCCTCTTAGCACTAGAGGGGAAACTCACCTGATTCTTCTTCCCATATACAAAATATTCAAATAAATCAAAATCCAAAGAGAAATTAGACATATTTTCTATTATACCATTACCATGTAGTATTTTAAGGCCCTTCTCTCCAATGTGTCCAAGTCTTTAATGCCACAACATAGTCCTCTCTCCAGGAACCACTAGATTTTATGCTCCACTTTCAGGAACCACAAAACCGTTGCACCCATAAATAATAGTTCTACCCAAAAGCTTATATAAAGTTCTAATCTAAATCCTCGAATTGATACTAGTTCTCCCCAAACAATCTTGTAGGTATATTTCTCAAACATTATTTTTACACCTGCATCATCCATCTTGCTTACAGAAATCATATTTTTGGCCAATTTACGAATATGCAAAACACCACAAAGTGTTCCAATCCTTCAACCATGCAACTTCAACTTGAATTTTCCACATCATATGATTCTAGCCTTTTTGTCATTCCCTAGGAAGACATAACCACCATCATATATCTCGTACTCGTAGAACCACTTCCTATAGGGAGTGAAGTGAAAGGATGTGCCTGAGTCAATCAACCATACCTCACGATATACATGTGTACTTGAAGAAGAATCCAAATACACATTTCCACCTTCATGTGAGGTGGATTTTGTCTCTGTAAAAGGAGAATCATCATATCCCTTTCATTTCTTAGGAGTTTTACATCTACAGTATTTTTCGTAGCACCCTTATTTTCCATATTTCCAACATACCTTTACTGGTTTTCCTGAATATTTAGATCTCCCTCTAGATTTAGATCCTAGACTTATTTTTCTTTTTGTTCTAGGTCTGTCCTCTTATAGACAAGGCATCTCCATTATAACTCTCCATATTTTCCATCTCATGTCCTTTGAGAGCAAGGATGAGACTATTTCATCAAACTTCAAGGTAGTTGTTGTTGTACCTATAGAAACAACGATACTATCCCATGATTCTGGTAAAAACACAATAGATTAATGCACTTATCTTCGTTTCAAATTTTAATATCAAAAGATAACAACTATCTTACCACAATATTAAAGGTGTTCAAATTATTTACTACCAAGTCTCCATCCTTCATCCTCAAGTTATACAACTTCTTCCAAAAGAAAAATTTGTTCACTAGAGAGTTATATTGATATAAAGTCCCTAATCTGTCCCACAAATGTTTTTTCGTAGCTTCCCCTAATACATTGAACAATATTGTCATTTGAGAGACACAATCATATTTTTCACTTTGCCTTTTAATCTAACTTCACCCAGTCTTCTATTGACATTCTTGTTTGTGTCGTACTGGATCTACAACAATCCACTAGTCTCGGTCCACCAACAAATCCTCCATATTGAGCTTCCACGACTCAAAAATACGACCATTAAATTTCTCTATCTCTATATTTTCATTATTTTCCATCTTCTTTCACCACAAGAATCAATCCCGCAAATCTCCCACTAAACAAGGTCTACCACATGCCCAAGCAAAACCTCTCAGTTGCAAAGGTGTCCCCTTGAAGCCAAAACAAATCTAATACCCAATGTAGGTATTAACCCTATAAAAAATTACCTGCAAACAAATTCTTAGAAAACAATTATATATGATGGCAAGAACATAAAACAAATATACACAAATATTTTCCCTTGGATCCCAAACCGAGACTACTAGATTGATTTTTCATTATTTTCCTTTCAATGTTACAATATATCTATTATTATATATATATATAGATGAGTGTGTGTGTGTTGCGACATTCAAAAACCCCAATCTATTAACCCTAGATTAGAACATAACTATAGTTCCCTTTACAAGATCTACAAAATGCCATGGGAAGAAAACAATCATGCCCAAAACCATGTGCAAAAACCCATGCACAAAACCATGGGTAGGTCAAGCCACCATATTTGGCTCTTGCCCCCATCCTTGGTTCTACCCAGCTATCTATTCATGGAAATTATATAACACATACCCAACATTGAGACTCAAAACATGTCATAGACACATATGGAAAATATGTGATCTTTACTCATTGAAGTGTGGTACATCAAACCTACACTCTTCTTTGTAAATATTACATTGTATCTAAATATTATGGTTGAAAGAAATGTATTTAATGAACCCTTCATTGCATATGATTGTTGATAAGTATTTGAAGTACACTATCTACTATGGAAACTCGGTCTTGAAATATATTCCGCATATTAAGGAAAGAAGGGAAAAATGGATACTTGTCACTAGTATGCCTTTGAAGAAAGCGTATATTGATAACGAAAGTACGCTTGCATTGGAAAAGAGTTTGTGTCCCTCTTCAAGCTTAAGGATCGAAATCTCTCTTGATAGAGTCATTTGATGTCCAAAGATATAAATGATTGAAGACATATTGGATTGAAGTACTTGAACAAACCTATTTTTGTAAAGAAAGTATTAATTTGATATGCAAACTAATATGAAAATATTGCATGTGTATTTTGTTGCTAAGATCTAATTCTTATCCCAAAATGATGAAGTCTATCCTTTACGCATTGAATTGATAACCAAAATCTTTGAGAACAAAAATGTTGTTTTTACAACGATTTTGTGAAAGCAAAGTTTCTTGGTTTGGAGTGACCAAGCATCATCATTAGACATCCTTTATTAATTAATGATGGATCATGGACATTGTGTTTCTAGGGTTTTGGATATTTTATATAATTGAAAATATAGGGTTTGAAAACCCTAGCAAGTAAAAAGATCTTGGATAAGAAAAGATTAGGGTTTATGAGAAAAAACCCTAGAACTAAAACAATGTTTCCACTGAAAGAAGGCACCCTAGCTCATGCAAGGAAGGAATGACATCATACTGATGATAAGAAGAGGTTGATAAAGATGCAAGATGGTTAGAATAAGGATATGATTACGAGGGAGATAGAATTTCCCTATAAGCCCAAAAGGATAAGTATTTTATATCTCTCTTCTTTGATTACTACTACTATTGTTGTTAGCTATTCTCATTTCTTTACACCCTTTCCTTAGTTGTAATTGTTCTTCCATGAACTCATAGTGAGGATTGTGCGTACATAGTAAAATCTTATAAGGCTCTACAAAACACATGGAAGAAGTGGAAGAATGAAGAGAAGAAAAATGAATTTCTATTTTTGTTGAGAGATATTATTCTAGATTTGAGATCATAAGGAGGTAGCAGAACAATAAGTCTGAGGTAGGTCTTGATTGTACCGAAGAAATGTCAATAACGACTTCCAAATGGATCTATAGGATATATCATGCAATAAATGACAACATATGCAAGTACAAAGCGAGATTTGAATAGAAGATTCTCCCAAAAATATGGAGAGGATCATGACAAGACCTTTGCCCCAAGTTAAGATTGTATGAAAAGAAGTCTCATGATTCAAGAAGAAATTGTAAGATCATAAGAAGACACATTGGGCTTGGTATTTTTGGGTTAATGGACCAAGGTTGATTCTATTTGATTTGTCTCTAACTGAAACATAAGTGCTTGTGCATCAAAGGCAGATGATATGGTAAAAGGAATTGATTTCATACCAAAGGGAGCAATCATAGATTTTTATTCTATCTTTAGAGGGATTTTTTCTTTGAGTTCAATATGATGATCTATCATTGACATTTTCATACTAGATAGATGATATGTTGAAAGACAACATTTACAAGGGGAGATACCTGAAATACCACAATAGGGTATGTTTTAGTGTGAGAAGGAGAACCCAGTGAAGGTGACTAGAAAGTAGTTGTGGTGATGGACCCAGTGAAAGGAAGATGATCAATTTCATGAGCCAAGGCATGTTTCTCAACATGGATTGGAGTACCAATGTGGTACAATTGGTCATGTAAAATTCAGTTATGATTTGAGATTTTTCTCAAATAGTGAAGTACAATTGCAAATTCATATTGGGCAAAGAGCTTTCAAGACAAAAAGAGTTCATCTAAATTAACTTTAGTTTGGGCTTTGATATAATTTCTTGGATGAGGTTAAACATCTGTTGCACTCAGTATTCCAAAGGCCAAGTGAATTACAATCTAGTTTGAAAGTTGAGAAGAAATTTGGCTTCAATTATTATTCTTTAGTATAAAAGATTGTTGGCAAAGACTCTGTTCCGAGGTGAAGTCTCTC